>NW_019059956.1:72599-104302 GCF_000696155.1 Zootermopsis nevadensis | reverse complement strand
TTCCAGGATAAAGGGGTGTCCAAGATATAGGGTATTGTGGACATGTAAAATTATAGGATATTCGCCGGTTCCAATTAAAAGTGTCCAATATAAAGGGGTGTCCAGGATATAGGGGTGTCCAACTAGAGGGGTTTTACTGTATATATTAGTGGGTTCCTGTCATATGGTCTGTGACGTCGAATCTTACTGGTTGATACCAACGTTCTGGAGAAACGAATGACCATCTCTGGAGTCTACACAACTCAGAAGCAAAAAATAGACATTTTCACCGCCGTGAAAATATAAAATCGAGTAGTGTGGGATTTTGGATTCGATTAAAAACTCTGTGACCTTATACTGAGCGTGCTATGCATCGCTGCCCCCAGTTTTTTGGGCTCGTGAAAATCGGTGGAGCGTAACGCTTTTAGGGTAGCCCCCGGCGGCAACATGAACAACCCTTCGTGCGTTTGTCCTAACAAAGCCGCTGATCGTCCCACTGCTTCGTGAACAGAACCGATTTCAGTCGCGTATACCCTGACCCTATGTTAATCACCTGTCACTAAAGTGACACTCTATTCACTGATTGACTGGGGGTAAGATTCTCACTTCCATGCCAGTTCCGGGTTCTACCCAGCCTCCTATCCTTTTATGACCCAATGGTAAATATATGTAGCGCCTGCTATAACATTTACGAGTAATATATCTGCACTTTTTCCATATTGATTTTATAGAGTTCGTAATTATTCTCAGAATAAGTGGTGATTAATCCCTTCAACACGTTCGTTGCCATGGAGATACATAATGTTTACTCTGAGGCAAAAATCCGAATTTCTACAAGCTACTTAGCGTAGCCTTGGATTCGAGAAATTATAGCTTCAACAGTAATGATGAACAAAATCAAAAGTTCGTCTATCATCAAACGCACACATTGCATCGGAATCTTCTAACTATAGGATTCTCGTTGTCCCGCCAAAAATAAAGTCTCTTCCACTTCTTCTTCCCCGCAATTTTCTTGTTGTCTCTACTCTTCTGCTATCCTTCATAACACTTCTCTCTCTCTCTCTCTGCTTCGAAGGGTTAATGGATTAATAATTATAAACATACAGGAAGAGTCAATTGAATAAAAATTTACTTGGATATTATCCATCGTCTAGTAATAAAACGTAAAAAACGTAAAACGACGTTTCGGAGATGGGGCTCTATCTCCGTCTTCAGGTTCCTACTCTGTTGGGCCCACTAGATAGAGCTAATCCCTATCTCCGGAGATAGGGATTAGCCTGAAGACGGAGATAGAGCCTCATCTCCGAAACGTCGTTTTACGTTTTTTACGTTTTATTACTAGACGATGGATAATATCCAAGTAAATTTTTATTCAATTGACTCTTCACCATCGTCAAGAAGTTTTAGATTTGATATACAGGGAGAATGTCCAGCGCCTTCGAGTTTCTCTGTTATGCAGCCCCACAAAACAATCTTTATACACTCTTACCAACATTTTTTTTTCGAATCACATCAAGTGTTCCTCTCTTTCCCCCCTTCTTTCTGCACATTTTCTCATATCTTCGCTTTCAAACGTGACTGTACTGCATTACCACGTCTTTACAAAGGCAACTGACTTTTGGTCGATAAATTAACAGGATGCATTGCCGAAGCGTCGTATTTACATGCAAAGCGTCTGATAGGCCAGTAAGGGTGACTTTAATACGTCACGTGGTACAGCGAAGAAAAAAAGAGGGTACTCAACATTCATTCTACATATAATCATGTGTACTATTTTTGAACGATTAAAAATTAATAAAATCTATAACTCTGATTAGAGCTTCGTGTAATATGAGCAAAACTGTACTTCGTGATCGAAAAGAGACAAAATTAAATGCCACCGATAAATCTTAATGGAAACCTAAAACAAATTCTAACAAAAAAATTACTTCTTAAATTTTTGACAAGGTATATAAAAACGGCTCGGAAATCACCAGAAACCACCATTCAAGCATTTATTTATTTTAAACAGCCCATAAAATATATAACGCACACGAATTTAAACTAATATACGAATTTGTTCCCTTTATAAATTTAAAACTTTGATAACTCGGAATTTATCCAGTAAAATACATATTTAATTTGTAAAAACCCTCTTGTATACCTCACAATAACAGCTCTTCAACAACATTTAATATGATGCAGGAGTTTAACGGGATTTGGTTACCGTGACGAGAGTCTTTTAAAATTTGAAGAGTAGCATTTCCTTGAATGTGCACACCTCCTATCTAAAAATACAACCACTAAAACACACATAACGCAATGCTACCGATTGTTTTCGTGGGCGTGAAACTTCAGGATATACCGAAACGTCGACAATATAATTCACACGTGCAAGGTTCTAACTCAGCAAAACATGATTTATATTATTTTGTTAGAGGATTTTTGAGAACAGGATGTTGAGGTAAATATGTGAACGTAAGAAAAGGATTATTACGTCGACAAGAGACGTATATGTAGATCGAAAGTTACTTTTTATCGATATCATATTACTTATCGCCAGCCTGGAGAATTCTTTAGATACATATTTGACTATGTAAAATAATAAGACGGATTTTGTATAAAATTATAAGAGTTTTAATTTCATGTAGTTTTGCAAGCACAGATCATTTTATGTTCTTGGTTCAGAAGTTAAAAGTTAGCATCAAGGAACGTCTGAGAAAATCATACGGGTAACTTGTGACTACTCTATGAAGTCAGAGAAACATTTCCAATGGCGGTTTAAGTGTGACACAGTAAATGAAAGATGAAACAGCCTTTTTGAGGAACTGCACAAAGACGATGCAATGGTCGATTGTATTTGTTGCACAGCGCCTTCGTTCAACAGGGAGCTCCTTTGTATTGCATGAATGAGCAAAGGGAACATCAGCGACGAGTTCTACAAAGCAAAAGTTTCAATTCTGCGGTAACAGCCAATTGTCTAGTAGTAAATATAAAAAACCCTGAAGTTTAAAAATAAAACTGCTATCAGCAAACACCAGTCACAGAGCGAGTTTCATCCAGTTACCATATTCCACTTACGATAATTTTATCTTCCGAGACCCACGTCTTTCAAAGGGCTTACCCCCTAAATTCTACCTGCATATCTTGTATACCGGATCCATGTTACGTGTTCATCTTACAGCATCATCCCTGATTTCACTATTCTAGCAATACTACGTACGGACTGACTCTTCATCCAATATTAGGACGATAAAATCAAGGAGGATGGGCTAGAAATGCAGCGCGCATTTTGGAGATGATAAATTCGTACAAAATTGTAATCAGCGAAGCTGAAGAGAGTACATGACGTAATTACACAAGAGTAATATAAATATGTTTATCGCATCCCACGCATAGACACTAGAATTACCAAATGCAAAATCTGTCGGGTTAGAGTTATTAAATTAATTTAATGATTTATATTTCATCTGCAAACTCACCCTCCCCCCACCCTCCCACTCACAATGTATATATCGGTTATTGCCAGAATAATATATATTAAACAGTGCAATTTCAAAGCAGGTGATTATGATTAATTGAGCTGATAAAAGTATAATTTTCGGCGAATCTATCCTAGCCTTCCTCAGGATCAAAGGGTTTTATAATCCATGTTATAAAAAATAGAAATGATTTTAATTATCCTGGCAATTTGATGCTAAATAATGCCAAAAAAAGGCGACACAATCTATTAAATTTGTAGACAATGGAGTGTACTTGGAGGATTTACTTTCCCGCCCAGAATATTTCCAAAACTTACAGACCTCCTTCAAGATGTCTGCTACAGTTATGGCAAGGCCGAAATCTGCCCACTTTAGACGAGTCATACACTTATAAAAACAGTTACATGAAACCCTTTACATGTAATAGGTTTCATGCAACACACAGAAGAAATTTCTTTGACCCTGTCTTCACATGGGGAGATCTTTACCGAAAAGATAACTTGCAATAATTCCATGTATCAGATGGGGAGGATCACACAAATTTCAACATTTGCTTCACGGCCAATGATTTGTGATAAGGTTCATTTTCTTTTCCCAGGTCTACAGCGAGAATCCACAACAAAAATGGCTTACCCGGACCCGGTTACGAACCTTACTGCCAAGGCCCAGGTCTACAACGCAAACAGAAGGCTTTTGCAGCTAGCTGTGTCGTGGATCCCTCCTACTGGTACGCTCTGTTATGAATTAAGTAACTACCACTGAAGATGACTTACTGTTCAGTGGGTTTAGACTTACAAGTAGATACCTACGTTTAAGCCCTGAAGAAGGAGACAGTATATGTCTCCGAAACGTTTCTATCTACCTATGAGACCATATGGCGTAACACCAAAAATATATAAATGAGTATTCAAATAAATTATTACATACTTTATCTAGGTATTTAATTAAATTCAGACATTCTACAGGGCACCAAGTCTGGCCCAGGAAATGTATTTTCGTTCAGGAAAACTATTTTTTTCTATTGTACAGTAAAACGGCAAGTGTTATAAATTCAATGTTGTTTGTTGGCTCTACAACCTACTTGTGGGTTTTCGCCTTCTCATTTTTGGAGGTTTCTTGGTCTTGAAGTGTGGATTTAAGAGTAGCGCGTAACCAGCCCAGTGACTCTGTTATAAATTCATTAAATCATCGTATTTCCAGAACACGCTGTATAACTGAGGAAAAAAAAACACCACTATCGAAAAAAAAACACAGATACGTGGTTTGTGTACGTTTATTCTTCATACAAAACAAAAATTGTGCCAAGGAAATAATACAAGGGCTTAACATACGCAGTGAGTATCAGGGGGGCAAAGAACGTAGCTTAAATTCTAAAAATAAATCGGATGAGACGCTTTTTCGAAACCGTGATTGGTTTTGTGTTATACCCAATGCATATGAAACATACAGTAAAACAAAAATAAAGCACGTGAAGCCCCCTGTAGAGACAGCTTGAGAAAACCAATATCAAATTTAATTTTATATCGTATCTTACATTTCAATACATATGTATAGTAGTCGGGACGAATCAGTGCGTTAAACGACCATTACGAGTTTAGGGCAAGTGGATCAGAGGGACAGCAGATAAAGAAGTGATACCATTCAGGCTATAAATATTATTTGTTACAGTTCGCTGTCTCAGGTGATGTTTTTGTTTTGCATAGTATACGAATTTTTTCCCCCCTTCTGCCCGCAAGCTAGTGAGACATACATCTCGCCCCGATTACTGAAAACTGTGAATGTCAATAAATGTTAATTTTTATAAAAGTCTTTAAAATTGCAGCTAAACAAAGATCCATATCGATGACCATATGTGGCTTCATCAGAAAATAATCGCTGTTAATTAGTTATATAATTACTAAACGAACTTCAAGGATCCTGAAATCGAACATCAATATGCACTGAGTGAGTGGATATAAATACTGTAATTAACTGTGAATTCAGACGGGCCATCATACAATATTATAATTTGTCACACGCTAATGAGACTTGTTGATTGGAAGGTCTAGCCGGCTCGTGTATCATTAAAATGTTGGTTTGAAAGTCAGAACGTAGTGACACTCTTGCATTCCTACGCACAGAGAGCGATATTATGCCAATGGGCGTTCAAACACTGTACAGAGAAGAGAACTGGGTTTTCTAGGTGTACAAAGTGTAAAACACTGAACGCATTGTGGACTGTGCTGAGCGAAAACCACACATTTACAATGTAATTATTTAATTTAGTGGTTTGCGACCTGTATTATGCGAAGGCCACTTTCTACGCATTACGCGGCCAGATATGTAGAACCCAAATAACAATAATTACGTTATCTAAATGAATATTATGTTAAGTTTTAAATTATCACAAAATGTGGTATTCTGCGACAGCATTCTTAAAATTAAAGGGTGCAGAATTTGATTTCAATGCTTGCAGTTAGTAACTATCAATGTGACTGTAATTTTTAATATATATTTTAACTATCAATGTTGTTAGTTTTCAGTACATTTTTCTGAGATATTGCGCCATGTATTCTCGTAGAAACTGATCGACGTTTCAGAGGTGCTGTTTCCATTACAAGGGATGATGGAGCCAGTACGAACCTTTGAAACGTCGGTCAATTTCTACGCGATTATATGACGTAATATCTCAAAAGGCTGTCATATTCATATTCGTCGCTTTGCGGACCTGAAATATATACTATTAGTTTTTAGTTCGTCAAATTAATCCGCAGGCAAGATTTGGTATACCATCAGGCCACAAGCAACCCGTGGACCACGAGATTCTCCCCACTGATTAAGTATTAGGAGCAGAATCCCACATTTCAGTCACTGCAAGCTGTGCCTGTCTTGGTCCCTTCCTACAGCCCGCATATTGGTAAATTCCGAAGTTCTGTGGGATGCATTACAGAACACTTCAAAGACCCGGATAAATGCTGAATATTCATCATCCCTCAGGACACGGTTGTCTGACGTAACATGTTACTGAGGTACACACAAGATATTAACAAGCATACAACGTATTACGGAATTAATTAATAGTTTATTTAACGACGACAACTCATCTGCCTTGGTCGCAAGACTTCAAAGGGCAGGGTAATTTGTGAATGATAGGAAATACTTAGGACACGACCGACATTTAACAGGAGGGACTGAAGAGTTACACGAAAAGTCTCTCTCGGGATGGCTCGTCTCCGGGCCGAGAACTTCCGAATAAAATACAAGATAGAACGACAGTGTTAAGTAGCTTCACGTGACAGACAGAGAAGCCAATGAACTTACAGTCCTTTGTGATACATAATAATATTTCTGGATGAAGCTGGAAAAGACACGCCCCATTCTTATAGAAACCAAATATTTATGAGTTTCCCCCCAGTAGACTATTCGCAAATCCTGCTTAATTACAAGAAACTAAATCATCAGCATAACAATAAACGATCAATAAAGGGAGACATCTGCTTCTCTCAGGAACTACTTCTTCTTATTCGGTTGTTAGATAAAGTCTAGTGATCCCACCTGCTTCAACAATATCCATACAACTAAACTCACCTTTCTCTCTCTACTTTCTCTCCCTCTCCCACTCTCGCCCACGTGCTACCATTGGTCCACTCCCATACCTGCTCCCATTGGCTCGGGTCAGGCTACACCTTTCACTTCCCTGCCTATAAATCCAACTCCTCACACCCTATTGGCATATTCATCGCCCTGATGACGGAGGCAGTATGACCTCTGAAACGTTGGTTAACATCGACCAGGCTACACAGCGCAATAACCCAGAAGACAGAAATCTTCAATAAATTATATAGATTTGTTTGTGTTTCATATGATGCTCAGGCATTATTTCCTCAAAACAGAATTAACCAGCTGACGATTGGAATGTCGAGATGTATTTTTCTTTGCAGTAAGGACACAATTCTAAAATATTATTTATTTGAACGTTGGCTTCAAACGGTTAAAGCGTCTCTATTTTTCTTAACAAGTTGTCAAACAAGAGTCGGCAAGTGCGATGCCTGCTTTGGCGATTTTATGACGTAACATTCACATGCATTTTATTTAAGCTACTGAAAATTTGACTCACTCAAAAGAGATGACGTCAGAGAGAGAAAAAAAAAGATTAGTTGAGACTGCAAGGATTTAAAGAGATTTTCTTTCGACTGTTCTTTGGTGGTATAAATTACTTTGTGTGTGTGGAGCACAGTCATTCTTTTCATCACATTTATTTCGGTACGTACAAGCAAACACCGCATTATAACTCAAGTTTTAAGTCTGTTAAGATCAGACGAATAAGCCGTTAACACAACAAGCTGTATTATATAACCTGGCAGCAAGAGGCTTAGTCCAGAATAAATGAACTGGCTTTTATCAAGTTGTAGTTACCAAGACTCCTGGATGATGGGCGGAAACATTCAGTGACTTCGCAAGAAAAAAAAATTGGATAATGGAGTTTCTGTGTGCTGATATTATTTCAAGAAAACGACACAAAAAACAGGAAGACAAAAGACGACGCAGAAAGAGAAAATATTCGAAGAGTTTGCTTCTTAAAGTTGGGCGAGACGGACAAACGGATTTCATGAAATATAAATCTGCAGAGGTTTTGCTGATATCTGTCGGCACAATCCAATTCATGTTAATTTTTTCTGGTGTGACCGGGTGGGGGATCCCCAGGCTACAATAGCTATTTGGGGAATCTTCAGTCACCGATGTTACTACCCAGCCAGGTACCCTACTCATTCATCGGTCAGTGACCTCGAACTCTGACGTCCTAGGCGCCATTTTCAAAATGTCAAAGGTCAAATTCGTGTTAGATGTCATATGAGACTGGTCTTAGCAAGAGTTAAAATTCTACGTCGTTTTGTGTATGTAATATGTTACTGGGGCCTTAATTTTCTGTTCAAAATTGTGGCTAAATATTATAATTAATCTGTAGTAAATTTGTGAACAATAACATTTTACTTTTACAAGAGAACCATATTTTCTGTTTGAACTCGCTTCGTCCGATAAAAGTCACTAAAGCCTCATTTACGTACTCCATTCCAGTGCATACATCCAGTGTTCCAGCATATTACGCCTCCAAGCTTCGTTCTCTCATGACTCTGGGATCAAATACATAGGTAGGAGGGGGAGATCGCTTTGGCAGGACAAATGAGCTGCTCTAAACAAGCGCACAATATGTTAGGAAACCCAGTTATAGTGACCTTATCAAAATACAATAAATACAGCGGGCGTTGGCCGACAAAACCGATGATTAAAAAGTGAGCTGAAAGACAAATTTCATTCCGACGCGGGGTCTGACATATAAAATTACCAGCTATAAATCTGTTGAAAAACTTTGAAAAACGGATATATATATTTACCAAATTTATAGGGCTCCAACATTGCGATAAATATCATGGTTAAGTCATTATTTATCAACTGTTGTAAGCACAGTTCTATCCTTCGGGATACCTGCCCGATTTCATACTAAATAATACAGAGGTGAAGTGTCATCTTAGGCTCCACTGTCACCACCAATTCTTGTACAGTGTCATCAGAGACTAAGTACAGAGAACAGAATTCCAGACGGTGTCAACACGAATTTCCTTCGTTTGGTGTTTGAAAAAACACCACCTTCGGCTTCAAAGGGTTAACCAGCTGATTTTCGTAATGGTGAGGTGTAGTGTTTTCTTCGCGGTACGGACTGAATTCATAAATAATATTCAGACGATCTTCGGCTTCAAAGGGTTAAAGCGAGGAATCGTAAAACAAAAACACTATAAATATAACGCCATTTTTTAATAGTAGTTGTTCTGTGTCCAAACGGACAATCAGTGCTACCTAGCGGACACGCAGTGAACATGTACAGTCTACTTGCAGAGCTATAAATCGAATATTACCAGCACTAAAATTAATTAAGTTTAAAATGTAAATAAATTCTTAGTATATTATTCATATCTTAATATACCGAGTGTCCATAAATTAGAGAACAATTTGAAAGGCGTATAACACATACGAAAAATTTATGCATGAACGTCTGTGACCATCACACGTGATAAAACTTTAATGTTACGCGAATGTTAAGTTGCACGTACCTTTCTTGGTATGAGTTATACATAAATAATTTCAGGCCCTTTAAATCGTCCACTAACTTATGGACAGTCTGTAACCACCTGTTTGTTCCTCATCCTAGCTCTAATACCGCCATCAAATTAATCCGCAATGGATGTTTCAGTTAGGGGCGCAGATATTTGAACGCAGTCCCATTTATAGGGTAATTCAGTATTATCACTGTGCATCAAATGCTTTACGTAAATCCCATGGCATTTCTGTAATATTTAGACCGAATATGGAGGAAACGGATGGAATAATAATAATAAATATGGAGACATTAATTTGAACACCGCAACTAACACAAATATTTGTATTGTTTTATAATGGAGCCATTTTAAATAAAGGACTGTCCGGTGACTAACAATAAAATTACGGTTGTATGAAAAATATTCACGTCTTATTTACCATGTGGTCAGTTTGAAAACCTGCACTAGATTCGCTAATTCATAAAGTCCCATTGTTCACGTATGTAATTGTTTAGTATATTAAAATGTATTTATTTTATTCTCTGAACAACTTCTGGGGCATTTTATACATCGCATATAATCAACTACCTTTTGCACCGGAATTCAATATTTAGGACAAAAGCATTTCGGTCCAACAAAGTACAGACATTATTTTTCATCCTATTTTGTTAAAAATTGCATCACATCGAAAAAATGTTTGCAATTAAACTGCTAGACCTTCATGGGGGCCTATATTACACGCCTACTCAATGTTCATGTAAAGCCAGAATCATAACTCACAGGTTCGCATAAAAATTGAACAATACAAAATTTAATTAAAATATACGAAGTAATCTACATTCGGCGATGAAACATGCAGACGGACAAAATATCTAAGATACAGAATTTAATTGAAATATATCAAAACAGTTCTGAAGATTACGCATTTAGGCAAAAATGCATGATTTCCTCTGCGTCTTACGTATTCTACCACATCGTGAAAAAGTTTTTATTATAATCTTAAACTGTTTAGAATTTTGTGCATCTCTAATCAAACGTTGCACGGCGAAGTCAACGCTGGTACTTTACAATATTTACCGCTTCAAATTCACTTCCATTACTTCTTGCATCAGGGAGGGAATACACACTGATATAGCTTCAACAAAGAAACACAGTTTTTTGGTGTATGTTCGCATTCAAGCCCAACACTATTGATTTCTGAGTCTAGACATTTCTTTCCATTCGTTCCTGTCTATAACAGAGCTGAGAAATGGAACTGAACGTAAACAACACATCAAAATCAAGAACACGTTCTCATGTGTATCTTATCCCTTCATGAGAATTTAATCTTCTCGACGAAGGAACAACGAACGTACTAAACAACCAAGTAACTAAGCACTGACTAACAAAACAATTAAACCAAAAAATAATTAATTGCATCTAAGTAACTTACTACGTAACATTTTAGCTGTGTTACTCTGACTGGAACTTTTCAAAAAGAATAAAACTTCCTTTGTTCAGTAATACTTTTTACACTGAGGCGGTAAGATACAATGCATCGTTAGCCACCTCCAGGTAGCAAAGCTAATTTTTTTTTTTTTTTTGAATTTCAAAAATGTCTAGCTCAATCCGTCAAGGACCCAAATGTGATTATTCGGATGTAAGAATAAGTCCAATAGAGCATTATTCTCTTCAAATTAAATTTATCTGAATCAATAATAAATAATTAAGGTCAATTTTGGTTACTTGTTCGTATTGTTAAGACCTTGTATTGTCAGGATCAGCTCCATATTTTATCGGAATGATATTTCCGACAACAGACAATCGAAGGTGTTAAGTACCTTAGATCAGTGGTATTCAACCTGGGGTACGCGAAGACATCTTAGGGGGTACATAAAATTTAAAAAAAAAATATATATATTTTATGATAAACACTGAATAATCAGTAATGTAATTTATTTAATTTATTTTAGATGTAGATTATATACTATGTATAACTTGAATTATACACCAACAACTTTGGGGGTACAAAGTTGAAGTGAAATTATATTTGGGGGTACGCGAACAAAAAAGGTTGAATACCACTGCCTTAGATGATCTGCGCTAGCATGTGAGGGAAACACAGTTGTTTTTATAGATGCTGATGATTCATTTGTCTCTGTTTGCAGCTGGAACCCTACCGTCCAGTTACAATTTGCATGTGGAACCAAATAACACGTCCGCCAACTGCAAAACGCTGTCCTATTACAAGCATATCGATAATAAGGTGAGTGGCTTCATCTGCCTCCAGAGATAAAGCCAGAATGAAATATCTTTCTTTTAAAATCTCCATCTGTAAGTGTTTTTTACTATTTTATAAGAGAGACTGGGATTCAACGAATCCTAAGATCCGTCGAAAACTACTGCTCGTTTTTTATGTTTAAATTTCTTATCCTCTGAATTCAGAATTCAAGCTTCAAAAACGAATATCAAAATAGTGAACGTAATCCAGTGACTCCCGTCGTGTTCAACTTTACTTTACTGACATATTTTACGTAATACGACAAAGGATAAGTAAACACGTCTATTATTATCGTATATTAAATTCCCCGAAGTCTAACTGCTCTTTGAACAGAATTTTGCAAGCAAGTTTTACTTCGCCTCCATTATCAATCCCATAAATGTCATACTAGAATGCCCACGCCACATGTGGGTAGTTATATTAACAAAATTGTGCCAACTAATTTTATCTACGACTGAATTAATTCAGGTTTCACTGCCACCTCCCGGAAAAACGTAATATTATTTCGTGCTTTGAATTATTTTTATTTTAAAATCGTAAAAAAAATAAAGAGTTCAATATTCAAGCAACCCACCTACTTTCTATGTAATTTATAACTTTCTGTAAAAAAAACGGATTTATAATAAGCGCAAAGGAAAAAAAACTTTTCAAAAAGAACGTATGCGGAGTGTGTGCACGCTATTATTCATTGACATAAAATATAGCAGCAAATAAAATTACCCCAACTAATTTCAAATAGAATGTGCAATTGTAAGGTGATAATTGAAACAAAACTCTGACCCATCCACCTAAGCGATATAAACAAAACCCATGTTTGAATGAACATAATTAGAAAATTCCGAACAAACATAAAACTGTTTGAAGTCGAGGAGTGTAATTTAATATTATTTTATTACTTTCCACGTGTACAGTCGTATAAAGTGACAGGCAACAAATAATTTCTTCAGTACCCACTGGAATACGTCACATAATATCATTCAGCTGCCCCTACTGATTCAATACGTACATCTGCCGATCAACAGAAGAAATATTATTATTTAATAAGGAATTATATACGACAGATTTCCGCAATCACTGACCTCTCATCAGACCATGATCGGATTCCTAGTAGCGGCATTCTTTCAAATGACTACTTTGTCTAAACGGTATCAGTGCGATATTGAAAAATTAAGGCAAATTAAACTACTTAAAAATTCAAACAAAACGAAGTAAGTTATTGACAAGTCACTGAAGTATGTGCTTCGTTCTGTCATCGAATACGAACATCTGTGACGTCATACCCCCCTACGTTTAATTTCCCAAAACAAAAAAGCGATTTAACCGTTAGAGATAACGTGCATCCCGTTCTTTGTAGGACGCAGAAAACGTCTCCATCCCAGACTACGTAGACGTTGTGAACGATTTTTGGGTTATTCCTGGATGCACCTATAAAATCGTGGTGGAGTCCAACCCACATGACGGCAAGAAAAACACATCGTTAAAGTACACAGTCCCAGGTAAGGGCGACACTAGAATTAAACGTACATAAGCAAGTACTTACCACCCAGCATCAAAACCTCAGGAAAACCGCCGAAAGACCGAGACGGGAATCGAACTCCTTGTAACTGCACCAGCCTGTAATTTTATTCAAGGACTTAGAATGACGTTCGTTAACTGTTTATAGGTAGATACTAACGTTGAAGGGCTGAAACTGAAGGCAGCATGTTCTTCTACGACATTGGTATCCACCTAGAAGTCCAGATAGCTCTACAGCCAAACCAGAAGATTATAAATAACAAACTTAATTGAATTAACCAATTGCATAAATTACAGCTCGGCTCTCAATGTGCCACATAAACCATTTCCTCATAAGACGGCAATCCATGCTATTTTCAGTGGTAATTTATATATTAATTACACCACCAAATCTCTGGGCTTTTTATACTTTGTACACTTCATTGATAAACCGTAACTCGAAACTATCATTTCCCGGCTCCTGGCAGGAGCTGCATGACTCACGGAGAGCACTACAAGATTTCACCGACAGTAGTCAAAATCGCTCCGTGAAACAATAAAATCAATTCAAAAATGTCTCTGTGACAGACGCCTTCCGGTAAAAAGTAAACGAATGTGGGCTCATTTGAGAGCCACGTTCACATTTATTGCCACAATAACCCGAAAACTCACAGACTTCGTATTCCGTAAATGTAGAACTGTACCGATATTTATTATTTCCAAGTCCAGTTATTCCTTTGCACCGGTGATGTAACTTATCGGTGCCTGTGGCACTGACACACGACGTCAGGGGATGTTTCATGAATGGCAGGGGATGTTTGATCTACTGTCTGTCACAGAAGGGTCAGGCGATGTCGGATACGACTCAGCGGGCTGGAATCACCGAGCTCGTCCCGACGGTCCCTACAGTCCATTAAACTAACAAGAATTGAACGCAGTACCCGCTGGCGATGCGAATTTGTGGTTTGAAAGTACCAATACCTGAAGGCGGAGAAAATTATATAACGAGAATCTTCACAACTTTAATTCTTCGCCAGACATTATCAACATGATCACTTCGAGATTCACGGAGAATGCTTGTAAAATTGTAGTTGGACAACCTGAAGAAAAGAGACAACTTGAAAGATTTAGATATAGATGGAAAAATAATATTAAAATGGCCTTTAAATAAGTTAAGATGGGAGCATGTGGATAGGTCTAAGCTGCCTTAGGTTAGCGGCCAGAAGCGGGCTCTTGTGAACACGATAATGGACCATCAGGTTCCATAAAAGCCATGACAAATCTTAACCTTGAGGCAAAGCGAAGGCGACCATTCACAAGGTTTAAAAATAATGGAGTAGAGTCCTTGAGAAACCTTCAGTACACTCAATTAGTCAAGAAATATTCCATTTATTACAGAACTCGAAAAAGTTCAAACGACGTAACTTCAGCTATTTCCATAAATTCTGACTTCTAATTCTGCGATCGCAATTTGTAAAGTCAGGTAAAGACCACAGCATTTCAGTCAGTCTCTGACAGGATCTGTCAGCTGTTCAACCATTTAAAGCCCAGCTGTAAATATATGTACCATCTGTTTCAAGAATCAGTATAAAAGCATTTTTTATTTGTGGGTTTCGTATAAATCTTAACGTGAACGAAGATAATTTCCTTAAACAGCGTTAACCAGCTGATCTTTTTTAACGACCAAGTGTTGTGTTTTCTTCGCGGTACGAGCTAAATTCTTAAATATTATTTAGACGAGATTCCGGCTTCAAAGGTTCCACTCGCGGGTTGCACTGCTATAAATGAACGTAATTTATTAAAATTTCGTGGCTGTTTACCAAAAAAGGCAACGAACTTACTCTCGGAAACAAGTTCTCATAGGTCTAGACCTATTATTCAATAATGTTATTTGACAAATTTGCTAATCCTTTATTAAATTTAATTAAATATTTAGATTAGACGTAAAATATTTCTTTTCATCATGAAACTCTGCGCTGCACTGCCAGACATCATGGTACTTTATATTTCATCCTGTAAATTATCAAGAAACCCACGTATTTAAATTTCAACTCTTAAGACATTGACGTTCATACAAAGTAATAAACACCCGATACCACTACGAGAGTCACAATTTGACAATCACACAATTACAAAGAAATATTTATAAAAACAGTGAACAGATCAGTAATCCCTCGATTTATTTCTCTCAGAATACGATCACTTGATAGGGATTTCGTTTTCCATCCAACCAATTTCCTTCCACCCACACTGAAAAGAGGATCACGGAGAGAGAAGTACGGTCGATCAACAGGTGTGTGAAGTTCAAACGTCACTCAGAAGCTGCTGAGATCTGATGCAAATTTGATTACGCGGAAAATACGAACTCGTTCGCAATTTTTCCATCTTCTTTCCACCTAAATCCATTCGAGTGAAACTCAGTCATGCGCCATGTGGGCGTATGAACACTCGTCCACGGAAGTCTTACTTAAAAATAATTGAAAGGAAGGAGAGAAGGAACGAGGTCCATGCAGCAGACGATTTCTTTAAAAGCCAACCATCGCTCATCTAGTCAAGAAAATTCACATACTTGTGAGAAATTTTAATGTTCAATACCGTGTTCACAAAAGTCTGAAGTTGGACACTCTCCTGAGCCGGACGAGTCCATTACACACCTTCATAACCTGATTAACTTTAAAATCCATTTTAATATTATCCTCCCATCTACATGTAGGTCATCAAAGTTGTCTCTTCCCTTTAGGTTTTCTGACCAAAACATTGTCTTCATTTCTCACCCATCTTCACCATTGTAATAAGGATTATACACACCGACAAATGAAGGAAGAAAATAAATTAGAAAGGAAAGAGAGAAAGACAAATGAGATTTCTGCGAGCCATGAAATTAATAGCTCATGGGAACAGAGAAAAGATTAAAGATATAAGAAATGCATTAGATTTTAATAAAAGAAGGGCACGTGGTATCAAATAATACGAAGATATATGTAGAAACCACGGTCTTCGGACGCCAGGGGACGGAATGTCATATTAAAATTACAAGTACGAACCGCAAGGAATGCGAAATCGGGGAAGGACTGCGTAATTATCGGTAGTTTCGGAAAAGGGGTCAAGGTTCGACGTCGACGAACATCTTGCAATGAAAAGAGGGTTTTTTATAATCAATACTTTACGTGCTACGGTCAAACCAGTGTCGGTCCTAAGACCAAGGACGTTCGTGGAATAAATTCATCACTGTGGGTTGATACGGATGTTTCAAGCGAGCAGGAACACGATACTCTCCGTCCCCAAGAAAGAGATGTCGAGAGTTCAGTATTAAAAATCTTAAACGTTCTATTTAAATTCCACGTAAAGAATGTTTTAGAAGAATAGGTACGAATTGAAATGAAATTCATCCTGCGACTTTTAGTATATTTCTCCAGTAGCATTTGAGATTATCGCATCATCAGGTCGATAAGTCAATATCTCTGAAACGTCGACAAACTCCTACCAGACTACACGGCGCTACAACCCAGAAGACAGTCATCTAACAGTATTTTAGTTATGCTTAGAATGCGCCATAGAATTGATATCTCTTAATAAATTTTGACTACTTTTGTTGAGGAAAATTTTAACATGCACTTAAATGAAAATGTTATCACGCAAAACACAATACAAATTCATTCTTAATGGCCTCCATTCAACGTTAACTGGATTTATGTCATTATTGGCTCACTGGAGGTGACCAACAGCTGAAGTGGATAAAAAACCAATTACACTGGCAATAACATTGTTTCCAGACCCGTGTAAATTGAATGCAGTTGTCAGATGTAACGTGAATCGAACTAGAAACATTAATCGATATATCTAAATTCTATGGTAACAAACGCAGCCCGAAAGTTCGACTTCGCTAACGTCGATCTTTCATTGTGTCCAACAATGCACCAATTCAAAACAAATGCATCACACTTTCCATTCAAAAAGTACGGGCCACACTGCTCCTTCTTTGAGAGAGAATAAATTGAAGAAAATAATTCTTTCCTTCTGAATTCAGAATGTGTCGGAGAGGTTTGCAGTTGCCGTCATCGCATGACGCTGCCCAAACCAACCGAAGTCATGGCCCACATTGTTGGCCCACGAAGTATAAACGCCAGCTGGAACCTTCAACTGTCTGGAAGTGGCGAAACAGCGACCCAAGTGAACATAACCAAGTTCATAGTGCAGTAAGTACCACGCTTATTGTCGTCTATGTCAATGCATTGTCGAAACACTCTAAAACGTGGTAATTGTTGGATAACCCTGTTGCAACAATAACATCACGACAATAAACTCTGATACCATTGTTTGTTATTCCAACAAGAAATGGGGAATGGGATGTCACTGTTGTTACTCAATAAACGATTTCCCTAGAGACCGAAGTTTCAGAGATGCTTATTGCCTTCTACATCAGGGCGATGATAAACTTCTACCAGTCTGCACGATGCAGCATCCCAAAGGATAGTCAACTACCAACCGGATCTTGCACGGTATCGATCCAGTCTCCAAGATTACACTGTGATAACAACAATACGAATCCATACTATTTTAAGCTTTCACGACGGCTGAATGCAATTAAGTCTTCTTGGGCGATCAGTGTTGATGATGGAGACAGAGACAGTCTCCGAAACGTCGGATCGATCGTTCAAGTAGATTTAATCGTGCACGAAGCACAACCGCGGGCAAAGAATGACTTCATTCAGATTTGTTTGTAAGTGAATTGGAGACCCACTGGAAAAACGAGAGTTTGCTAAAACCACTAGTGAAGTCAATTACTTCGCGGTCTTACAAGTCTGCTTCGGATTCGTTGCCGGACGAGAAGCTTAACTAATGCTTGTTACGTCTGGTCTACATGGACACAGCACCCACAAGTAGATTAATCTAACAAATAAGCCTTAATTTGTGACAAACTTCGGTTCTGCTTGTTTATATCAAATGTTAGGTTCCGGTGTCGTCTCGGATGACCTTTGCTTCTTACCTGGAACTATCCTAAAGGTTCCACGTGGTACATCAAGTCTTTATTATTATTTAGTGTTCTGTCTGACGACAGGTCCATATGAACAGGATCCTTCCATCCTTTTCTCGGACTGGGACCTGTTCATATACGTTCTTGGCAGATGATCCAGAAGGGGTTTGCCATTGCCTTCTTCTGTGTGTGAATGGAGTAATTGTTGGGATGCCACGGAAGAAAACTCCGCGTTGCCTAGACCACGGCCTTGCCCAACACAAGTTAAAGTTACAGAGCGTTCGCGTACAGTTTGGAACATGAACACTAAATTTTTATGTAGTTCGAAGACGTGGAATAATGAGACCAAATACAAAATGACTTACTTATTTATAAAGCGACGGGAAGAAGGAATTTGAAGGAATCGGACTTGGATGTTAAGACAGTTATTAAATATGAGTAGAATAGTTGTTATTTTTTATTTAGTGTTCTGTCTGATGACAGGTCCATATGAACAGGATCCTTCCATCTTTTTCTCGGACTGGGACCTGTTCATATGCGTTCTTGGCAGATGATCCAGAAGTGGTTTGCCCTTGCCTTCTTCTGTGTGTGAATGGAGTAATTGTTGGGATGCCACGGAGGAAAACTCCGTGTTGCCTAGACCACGGCCTTGCCCAACACAAGTTATAAATTCGGGCACCGCCGGGAATCGAATCCGAGTCCCCAGGATTACAAGGCCAGCGTTCTAACCGCTATCATCAAGTCTTACAACTAAATAAAGAGACTTATTCAGCGAGACAAAAACACTTTCACTGAACTTTAGCAAATGGGCCACTTTTACAGTAGGACCACTCGTCTTCTGACTGTGTGTGCCCATTCCAGAGTATGTCTAGCTAAATTGATGGAAATAATTTTGTGAAAATCGTTCAGCTGTCATTACCCTGTTCTGAAAGTCTTCGAGTGTCTATAAAGATAAGCAAGGGCAATATGCTCTTAAAGGTGATCAGAGACTTCTGAATCACACTGTACTTTAAAAAAAAAACTAAAGAAAAAAAAAGTACTATTAATTTGTTTGTACTGAACCATCACTTTTCTTGGATTTCATGCTTCCGAGCCTCTGGTCGTAAAGCGTGGCTAAACCATCTGCGTTAAACTAGCTTTTTTATCGTCCAGTTTGATGATTTCCTTGCCACAGACACGAACAGCGAGACATCAGGCGACAATAACGTGACGTACGAGACGATTCAATCTGTATGCACCTCCTGAGACTACTGTGAGACAGCGATACCAATAGTCATCTGACAGACGAATGGCGGTAGCAGGGGGAGGGGGGTACACGTGGTTATTCTCGTGAAAAGCGATTGCCACTCTCTTCTGGGGACAAATATTCTCGGTAACGTGTCAAAACTAATTATTCAACAACTGATACTTCTCTCTTCATACAGATTTCAGTTTCCCACGGCGACTCGATGCTATTTACTTGTCGTTTGTTAAAAGATGCTACCATTAGCTCAGACTGCATCGGATTATTAATGAGTAATAAATTGAAATTGATCCAAAAAAGAAGTGACTGGGTTACCACGACCTTTTCATTTGCGTGTGACGTTATCGAAAGCAAAGCTAATCATACGCCTATGTTCAGCGATGTGAATGAGGGTACGTGAAACTTCGCTTTTACTCCCCTCACGCACATTAGCGAGTAGGTAGACGTATAGTTTCAACTTCCAATTAAAATTTAAGTTGCCATAGATGAAAATGAAAAAGTAACATCTTTGTAAATATACCAACTAAACTAACTCCGCGGAGAAGAGTCCTTCTTTAGAGGCGTACGCTAAGCTATTGAAGAAATTCAAAGGATTCTGTTGAATCCAGAGGTTCATTCTGGTGTTGGCGACAGCCTGCCACTGGGCACGATCACAAGCCAGATGAAACGAATCCACACACACCCCATCCCATGTCTCTAAGATCAATTTTAACATCAAGATTTCCAACGAAAATTCTGTAAGCATTTCTCACCTCCCCATGCCAATTCACGCCATCCTCCTTCACTTGATCACCCTAATAATATTTTACGACTACTTTTTATACAGTTTTCAAAGTAATGGCGAACAACTTTTCCTGGCTTGCACCTGTACATCTGAAATCAATTAAAAGCTAACAAGGTCTAAAATAATGAAGAAGTTTTTAATTTCCTTTCTCCTTTCCCCCTTGGAATTTCATTTAATTGACTTTACAGATGGCAGTAGGCGTACCTCACAAAGTTCGCATATGCCTTATTCTGTAGCTGTTCGTCGTGACTTGTTTCAACCCTACAACGGAGACTGTTCATCCACCAGATCACGTTTTATGTTGGGAATTATCTTACGAAAGACGAACGTGCGCGCTTTTGTTGTGACATGATACGGCACGTTAATTTTACGCCCAGTTATTGCACACATATTTTGCATAATCACAAATACTCAATCTTTTATGCAGCAAATCTTATTTCAAGTCATCTTAAAACTACACTGACCTGCATTCATTTCCAGTTTTGGACGTCAGGTGTTCGCAGATCGTCAGATCTACAACATGAGTCCCGTGGGCGATTTGAAGTACGTCAAAACTGCAGATATCACATCTCAACACGAGTTACTTATTGATTCCCCATCTGAGCTCAGACCAAATGTGACATACATGATCAACGTGTTTGTCATAGACAACCGTGGCTGTAAGGGACCTGGAACAAATTACACATTCACACGTAAGTCAATTTTCTTCAGTTATAACCACATTCCACGTTAAACCCGCACATATTCTTAGCATATAAATTTTACGCTACCATGTATATTGGTAAAAGAAGAGAAATTGATATTTTCTCTCCTGGTGACAGCTGTAACTTCTACTTTTATCATATATTAAGTTTATTCTTTTTTACAGTCTGTATGTGGTACACCTCTTGAAATGAGTAAGATAAACAGCCAAACATCAGGAAATTTCAGTCTTCGTGATATGAGCGGATATTCATAATACAAAAATGCGACCCTGTAAATGTATTTACGGGTTTCATATGATTATTAGAGTAAACAGAGATTATTTCCTTAAAATCATCACGTTAATATCTGTAATGGAAATGCGTTGCTTACTTTGGTGAACGGACTAAAGTTTTAAATATTAATTATGCAAGCCTCGACTTCAAACAGCTAAAGTTATGTTTCTGTTTTCCAGTGCCCATTCACGCAACAGCGGAAACTAACCTAACTTTGGTAGGTACATTAAATATATTTCACAATTTCAGATTATTTTTTTAAGTAAAGCTAATAAACAACTGAAATCAATTACAAAAAAATGCATTCTTATCACTTTTAAATGCTATTTTATATTAGTTTATAATCCTCCAAGATTCTCCTGTAGCATAAATCAGACCAAGAACATGCACTTTTCCCTTACAACAAATTTGACTTATAAATAAATAAGACATGATTATTGCTCTTATGACAACATTGTCGCAGTGTACAACTACATCTGAATATTTTAAGACTTTTGGAGCCAAGATACCGTAGTTGTAACGAGCAGACCGTGGGTTCAACGACCAGGCATATTCCTCTTCACAACTGCATCTAGACAAACTTTCGGGTCCACCCAGCCTCCTAACCAATAGGTACCAAAGACCCCTTCCTAAGAATAGAGCAGCAGGGGCATGAAAATGACCGCTCACCACCACTAAGTGTCAGCGTTAAAAAAGTGTGGAGCTATATCATCATGGCACAGTGCTTAAGCATACAAAAAAAAATTACTTTTCCCTTAAATATAACTTATACTGTTCAGAAATAATAAGTATTTAAATCAGGTTCTTAGCTGCAGGCAAGATAACAGACAAATAAGCACAAGTAATTTTAAAACAATTTAAATAAATAAACTGTTCATAAATGTGGTGTATAATGAGGTAATGGATTTCAGGGGGTTGTTGGTCATGGCTCATTGCAGTGGGTGCTAGTAACAGTGTTGCCAGTCATATCATTTTTGGTGGTAAGTATCCTCGCTGTGGTACTGGCCTGGCAACGATGCGGAAGCTGGATTCGTCAGAAGTTGGGAGAAGGTCGACTTCAACCAATTCACAGCTGGCGTGGAGTATACAAGGCCGTCAGCATTGACAGGTTGGTCTGATATTGGCGCTAGCTGGAAGATGTTGCGTTGTGTGCCCGTGTAACCGTGTAAGCGTCATATGTTTCTTTATACAATGTTATTGTGTGTGTAATGTGTGCATGGGCCTGTTTGTATAAGTAAACAGAATTCATATGAACAAAATAAAAACTCTTTGGGAAAAGCTGTGTTCCATCCATTACCATTTTACTTATCTATCACTTTGCATGTTTCATCTCGTAAACCACGAGACAAACTTGAGTTATGTCAGCTGTAGAAATTTGACACTAATAAAAAATTAATTTTTATTAGAATATCTTCTAGACCCACAATAAATACTTTAACATTTTGATTACAATGTCCCATTCTGTTCTCAAGAGTGCTGTACCAAGTTTTGAATACATAAAATTAACAATATATTATTTTTATCAACTGTTAATGAAAAGACAAGACTTCATTTATGGCATCGCCTGTTCTCTTTGTTTCATTTCTTCACAGATGTCAAAGAGCAAATTTTTAACTAGCAGGGGTATGAGGGAAAAAATGTCAGCACTGATGGAACAATTATACTGCGGTGAATCATTCATAAGGGCCTTTTCAGTAAGAACCACGAGAAGGTGAATTTGACAGTTCAGGAGGACAGGTTATTAGAGAGACATCCTACCCCTTCACGTTAAATATCGTATAACCTCTGAAGTTGGAGCAGTGTCTTTAAACAATCCAAGAACCAATCAATCAATCAATATGTGTTTATTTTTGTTAACTGTCTGGATGTTTCTCAGTTTAACTTACTATAAAATAATAAGCCATATGTGCATTCTCTTTCACCTGCATCCATATATGTGTGCGACAAAATCTGCTGTAAATATCTTACACTGTCCTGTATGGTTCTTTATATACCTGTGTTTCTACTTATATGTTAACCTTACATTCCTAAAACCCTCAAGTGTGTTGAGTGTTGTTGCAGCAACTTCTTGTAGCACCTGCTTCAAGTGTCTGGGCACTGCGTGGTGTGCGATAAAGTCACGACCCTTCCCCACCTTACGCAAGAGGGGTTAGTGTTTAACATTTCCGCTTGCTTACGTTCACTGATAAATGTGCAATGAAATGTAATAAATGAACTAACAGTAATTAACAGTGATACTTTTAAACTAGAAACATCAAACCTTTTTAATATATTTTTACCTTATATTATAGTAATAGAATGTAACTGTTATTAAAGGTTCTAAAATAATATAGATTACTTAAAACTTTATACATTTTTCATCTATTTTCTTAAGGGGGACCTAACACTGTGAGAGCATCAGCTGTATCTTATTTAAATTAAATGGCATTCCGTCTATCCTATACAGCTGCATATTTATACTGTAAAGGAAATATTTTAATTTCTTTCTGTGCAGTGGAGCAATTAGGCTTTCACGGAACTTCCCGTCACTTCAGGAGAGGAATATTATATATGTGGAGAAGGAAATAGAGGTAAGTTGTAACATTTGCTTCCTGGAAAATTAATTTTTTTTATACAGCAATCAATGCCACAGACAGAACATTAATTAAAATATTGAAGTCATTATGGTTTCATAGAACAATGTATCAAATTCAGACATATATAAGCACTTCTGCTTCATATTCAGAAGGTTCCAGGTTCGAATCTTGGCCCAGAGACCACTTATCCTGACTTGAGGCTTTTCATGTTTTGGTCAGTCCCTCCAGAAAAATGCAGAGACAATATCTTAAATTAGGGCTTGACCACTTCCTTCCATGTCCTTTTTGATTCATTACTCATTAACCACCTCATTTAATGCTGTGTAGTCTCAGCTACTGACAGCTTTGTTAAATGAATCACAAATCAAAGAATAAGTAACCATAACAGATGTCAAAGTTTGTTTTGACAATAAAAGCTACATTCCTAAAATACTGTATTAAGGCAGACAAATCATTACAGATACTGGTAAAATAACTCACGATAATTAATAAGCCAATTATGTGTATCAGTACTTTATTGGGGGTCTATGAACCTACCACAGATTTTCTCACCCACTCTATCTACATATATTCCACCAGGTTTCATCATGATTTTACTTTTGTATCATGTGAAAGGATGCGAAAGCGCGAGGCGATGCAGATACTTTTGAATTGAGCTATGACCGATTGCAACTGGGACGACAGATCGGGAAGGGAGCATTTGGACGAGTGTTCCTGGCTCGAGCCGAAGCGATTGCTGGTATCCCAGGGTACATCACAGTTGCAGTAAAGAAGTTGAAGCGTGAGTATTCTGATTTTATGACGCACAATGTGAAACACATCAGGCAACCTGTCTGAAATAGAAGCCAAGTACCTTCCAACACCAAGTGAATTGTGTTACTGCTGACCCAACCTGCTTAATACATGTCGGATAAATGAAAACGTTCAGATTAAATGAGTGCAAATATTACTTCTGCCTGTTCCTGAAAAGAAATTTCTTTCAACGGGGAACCACAGTAACTTACATTACGAAGGACAACATACTTAAAGATAATGTATAAATTATGTAATCATGTAATGTGTAATTATATAATAATGAATCTGGTGCGAGCATGATTACGTGATATTGCTATAAGTATTTTTGTGTCAAGCAGACAAACCCTCACCTGATGAAATAGAGGAGTTCTTGTCAGAGATAGCAATGATGAAGCGGGTAGGCCGCCATCCCAACGTGGTCACCATGCTGGGATGCTGCACACTCAAGCAGCCATACTGCATGCTTATGGAATATGTACCATGTGGCGACCTTCTTCAGTACCTTCGTCAACTCAGGGTGGAATATGAACGTCGTACGGGAGGCGCATTTGCAATCTCCAGTACCATGCAGCGTCCCCTTCCACGATATGTAGATCTTCAGCTTCCTTTCATGCAAGTAGCCAGAAACAGATAAATTTGTAACATGAAAGATGATAATGGAACAGGAATTTGGAAAGCATGTTGGATGTACAGTTCAAATTGTATGTGTCCTGATTGTTCAGTCTTGTTAACCCTTCAGTGATGGCATCCATTTAAGAAAAACCATGTGCACAGAAGAGATTTGAACCCCATGTAACTAATCTACAGGGGCTGAGATGGCTCAGTCAGTGTAGTGTCTAACTACAGACTGGATGACCACAGTCAGATCCCACGCAGGGGAAAAGATTTTTCTTCACGCCTTTGCATCGAGACTGGCTCTGGGGCCCAATCAGTCTTCTATCCAATGGGTATAAGTTGTCCCTTCCTGAGAGCTGAGGAATGACATTGACCACTCACACCATCTAGTGATGAGGTTAAGAATGAATAGAACCTAAACCTCCTTTCCCCCCGACCCCCACAAATACCTCTATAGCATGTATCAAAGTCTCACTTCATTTTAGTTTTAAAAATCTGTGTCTACACTTATGGAAGATATTTTACATATCTTCCCTTACTGAGTCTCTCCAATGACCATTCAGTCATCATATTTTTTATGATGCTTTCAAATGAATCCTAGTTTTATACATGCACAACGCAGATGTACAATATTATTTTAAATCAAGGTAACACTTAGTTTTACGGTGAAGAAATATATGAACTGTTTCTGTGATTTCAGTGACTCAGAGGGCTCCTATATACAGCCAGAAATTATTGGCACAACTGGGCGACCATCAATCGCAGACAGTGAGTAAAAAATATACTGAGAGTTTAAAATATTTTAATTTTATGTTCTACAGGAGTGCCCAATAACACTAGTTTCATTTATACTTATACTTTTAATATTATTGTATGATTATGTTATGCATGTTAACAATTTCCTGCTTTGAAATTTGCTTTGGCATCTTTTTTTAACTTCTAGAAGACTCAACTTCAGCATAAACTGTCTTGACTGGGGTATCACTTAACCTCTGAAATATTTTGTGGTTCTTACTTACTACATGCAGACAAGTATTATTATGATAAAAATTATACGTAAATATGCACAAGATCTTCCATAAATATCCTATTCAGTGCTCTAAACATAATCACCCCATCATCTTATAAGCTGCTAAATAATCTTCGGTACAATATCATTAATTAACCAACATACAAACAAATTGACTAGAGGGATATATCTTAATAAATAACAAGCTAATGAACTCTATAGTGATGCTGGTCTTCCAAGTAGTAATGCAGCATGGACTTATATCTATATACCAAGTGTCTGAATGAACAAACTCCATGGCTCAAGAGTCTTCACTGACTAGTTAACCAATTGTTTAATTCTACAAAATTAAAATTTATTCATCTGATCAACAACTTACCTGTTCTTATAAAACCTGAAGGCAATTCACCATGTTTACAAATAGCTGGCACTATATTAAAACCTGAGCCAGTAAAACCTAACCTCACACATTCACAGGCTACTTCTCCAATACACATTTTAATATAATCTCACTGTCTACAACTAGGTTTTCTTGGCAATCTTTCTTTCTTGCACAATATGTTTTATCTACATTTCTCATTTTCACCAAGACTGATTAAAACCTATTTGTGCTGAACAAGCATTAAGAACAGACCATCATTCCTTTTGGTATTCTATTTGCAATGGTGCCACCTGCCAGAAACAAACTTTTTTACTTGTGTGTTCTGATCAGTAATGTAATTACATTGTTTCTTACAGACTGAGGTGAAGTAACTCACAGTTATAGTTTACACACACACAAATTTTGCATTTACTTTATATAACGTATTCCTAATTTAAATTTTGGAGGGAAACCTGTTTGCTAAACATAACAGATTTCCCTCATTTGTATCAAAACTTCTCACAGCATCCATCCAGTATATTCCAAAATGTTGAAAACATTTCTAATTTTTCTGTGGATTGCGGAAATATAAAGCGTGTGTTCCTAGTGAATGGTTAACAGTGGTTTACAGGAGAGAATTCAGGCTCTTGAACAAGAGTTCTATTTGCTCTGCATTTAATCTAGCCTTTCATGTAAAGCATATTACCTCTCCGATAAATTGTCCAAAAAGGCTACATATTCACATAACAACATAATGATCAGATTAAACAAATCTCTTTTAAAATATTCTATCTTTATGTTGCAATATCTTGTCACAGGAACAATCGTCTGTTCTTAATGTCCGAGAGGGTATGTTATAGACACTATTATGATACTATCACTGTCATTAAGCATGCTTGTAGATGCTTTTCATAAATATACATCTGAATTATTTTATTTTTAATTACTGTTAGATGTTAATTATTTTAAATTAGCAATTAATACAATGTACTCTTTTGTTATTCTTACAGCTGAATGGAGCTTGTTGTCAAATGACGGTCCTCTTCTGAAACCAACAGATTTTTCATCTAGGAGTAAGTTGGAATATATCTTGGACCCCAAAGAACTGCAAAGCTTTGCAGTCCAGATAGCCCGCGGCATGGCACATCTAGAACGGAAACAAATCACACATAGGTACTAATTTTTTTTGTACGTCGGCACAGTAACAAACTGCAGTTTGAAACAAGCTACCAGAAGGACAGGCAGATTCGAGTTTTCTATTATCTACTTTGTGCAAACACCACACAGAAACGTATAATGTGGTGATTATGAAATGGAAGACTAGGTTAGTTATATGTAAATTTATAATTATATGAATCATTATTAGAGAAAGTGAGGCAGTGGTCAGAAGAGAAAGTCACATTAAATAATTTACTAAAATATCTCACTAATATTGTAATATAGACATATATATCAAACTAGTTTCATGCACTACAAATATAGTAAACTGCAAACTGAAAAATATAAAGTGTACGATAAAGATAAGAGAAACCTGAGACCAATACCTTCCTCATGATCTGTAATTTTGATGGAATGATGTTGTTAAACTATGCCAAAATATAAAGGAAAAATGTTTATTACAGAGACTTGGCAGCTCGTAATGTTCTAATTGATGAACGCAAGACATTGAAAATATCAGACTTTGGTCTGTCACGGTCCGGTATCTACATTAACACAAAGCGGAAGAAGGTGCCATTACGTTGGTTGTCAGTTGAGGCCATGCGTGACAATCTCTATTCCAGTAAAAGTGATGTGTGGGCATTTGCTATTGTCCTGTGGGAAATTGGAACACTTGGTAAGTAATATGTATTATTCTGATATAAATACTCAAACTAATTCCACATTATATGGTGTTCCTTGAGTAGTGAAATAGCCATTAAGCTGGTAAAAAAATTATCTGTTTTTAAGGTGTCTAAAGGTACGTCGTTTTCACAAAATGCCTACCACTAGACTATCATGAGTCATTTGAAACCAATCGTCATTTTTATATCTCTTGACCAATTTTATCCTCTCATTGATGCTTTAATCACCCACATAATCCCTTTCATTAAGGGGTATCATCAAAAATATATAATTTTTTATAAGTAGTCCCTTCCCTTGACGTTTTTCAACATAAATGTCGTGTGAATTCTTCATATGCTCTAAGCATGCTACATGTCTGACTCATATAATCACTTTGTGATTTAATTGCCATAAAAATAATGGGATATATGAAATATGTAACACATGCCTGTTTTTAGGAGGATTCCCATACCCCAGTGTCAACGACATGGATCTCTTAAACTATCTCTTAGAAGGAAAACGACTGGAGAAACCAGATAATTGCTCAGATGAACTGTAAGTTAAAACAAAATACATAATTTACATGACTCACTGCTGTTTCCCTAAGAGTGGGTCTTCCTTGTGATAACTTCTCTTCACTCTTCTTTGTTCTACAATATGTGGGTCTTCTATATCCATGACCACTCTTTACCTAATCTCTTTTGTATATCTTGGTGTCTTTTAACCTCGTCCTTGAATTATTTCACACCATATTTCATGCTATCAAAGAGTCCCATTTTTGTCCATGTGTAGCACATATTGATATTACTACACCATTAAGTTTGACAGACTGTCTTTAGCATTCCTGTTTTAATTTCTTTCGTGTTGTCCTGAATCAGAATTTTATATCTTCTTGTTCAGTACTAGACAATCTGTAAAAACCTTATCTTTACTGCTTCAAACGTGGTTGGTCTATGTCCATATTTCTAATTCATATATCAAAATAGGCTATAAGTTTTATGCACAACACAGCTTCAACTTTTTACAAAACTTCATAATTTTAAATGATATATCTAAGAGAAAATATTATCCTGTGATATCAACAAGAACGAGAGCTCATGAAACATCTCGTTCATGCCCGTAAGGTTCTTTCACGTGCCGTAAATCTACGACCGCCGGCTTTACTTCCCCTCCGAAGGAAGTCGTGCCACGGATCTTTATCACCTTTAAAAATCCATCGACCTCAGCCGGGTTTGAATGCTTTGAGAAAATGCTTCACATCATTATCTTCTCCTGTTTCAGGTATTCTCTCATGCTTCACTGCTGGTCACATTCTGCAGACATGCGTCCTTCTTTTGCGGAACTTGTGTCACACCTGGATTCAGTGATATGCAGGAAGCGAGTTTATGTAGACTTTACGTCGCTGAAACCAGACTACAGTTTTCCACCCACTGAACAACAGACCGAAGTTCCTACTACTGGTACTGCTGAACTGTCTAAGTGAGTTAAGATATAATTTGCTCCGGCACATAAATGTGGAGAGGTACAAGACTGCAAATGAGCGTGGTAGCTCACAGTCAATGTGTCTACATCATATCTGGTAGGTCCACAGACTGAACGCTGCGGCCAGCAGACCATGCAAGTTCATGATGTTCTTCAATTAAATCAGGAAAAAACAGCATCATGTACTTATTAAAATGCCACTACTCTACCTTCTTTGCATTTGGAGGTCCACCGCAAGATGGCTTTCCTGACCGCGGCCATGAGAAACAAGGTAAAATTTTAGCGAGGATAGCATTTTTCTCTCGTACAGAATATCAGAAACAAATAATTAATATAATTACTTCTGGCACTGTATGTAACGTTTTACCACAAAACACCTAATGTTTCAGTCAAGTGATTATCACTTATTTGTAATCAGGAGGTCTCAAGTTCAAATCTCAATCTGGATATTCAGTTTTTCCTTCAGGAAAATTCCAGGATGGTATGCATCTTAAATTTGGCCACAGTTCCATATTTCTGTATCCTTTCCAATTCATTATTCATTAATGACCCTACCATTTGACATTATGTATAGTAGTTTAAGGTATAAACTGTCATTAAACAAAACATAAATGTAATTGAATACTGTACTTGAACTTCATCATATAGGAACAGATGATTTTGACCTCCATACGATGGGGATACAAGCTACTCTTTGACCCTGTGGTAAACAGCTAAGCAATTAAGTGTAACACATGGCAAGTTGAATATGGAATAACACAGGTTTAAGACTAGCTCGATCAGGGGTTCAAAGACATCTGGCGTTTATCCTCCTTTCACCTGAAACTGGCAATAGAACCAACTTCCAAAATGATGTGGTTTTTAAAATATTTAAATGATGGATAAAGTCTAAAAAAAAACATTTTACGCTATAAAATCACGGCTTTAAGTTTTTTCAGAGAGGATCGCTGAATGTACGATACATACAGTTCTTCGGACATTGGTATATGTACTAAGTACTTTGTATTTGTGACAATGGGACTGGACTAAGTCAGCTGAACAATATCAGTGTACAGTATTATTAGTGTTTTGATATAAAAGCACATGCTCAACAACCTGTAACATACTAGTCACTTGTGCGTGCGTGCGTGCGTGCGTATGTTTCAGAAAATATGGATGTCGTTGTGTGATATTCTGAATGTATAAGACTAACAATAAGACATTCCTAACTGTAAAAGTATTTTGTATTGCATCTGAAATCTACAAGTAACTGTATAATAAAATTCAATTGAAGGTTTAATACAATAAAAGTAGTTACAAGTTCTTCAGCACGTAGTTAACATTCAGTCATCTACTAATTATAAGATTCAAATCCTACTCCATCTCAATTTTATGCATTTATATTTGACTGTTCTTTTTAACCTTTATTGTACAAGGACAGGGGATATAAACCCCTTATTATGGGGCTGCTGGCTTAATTTTTAATCTTGAAAGCCGTTATAATAAAAACCTAAGACGTAAATTTTCAAGTTTCTTACGGTGTTTATGGTACAAATGTGTTATCGTGATACACTGCTAGATGGACCACGTGCGAGCTGTGCTTAAGGTTGAATTCACTCTATTCTAATGCAATCAGGCCAAAGCACTTAAATGTACTATACACACGTATAAATGTGACTGTTCTGTCTGACGACAGGTCCATATGAACAGGATCCTTCCATCCTTTTCTCGGACTGGGACCTGTTCATATACGTTCTTGGCAGATGATCCAGAAGTGGTTTGCCATTGCCATCTTCTGTGTGTGAATGGGATGCCACGGAG
>NW_019059956.1:49194-65921 GCF_000696155.1 Zootermopsis nevadensis | reverse complement strand
TTGGGAATCCTGAGGGGAAGAGACCTCTGGGGAGACCTAGACGTAGATGGGAGGATCATCTCAGGCGGGATCTATGGGAGATGGGAGTTGAAGGAGACTGGATTTTGTTGGCCCAGGGCAGGGTCCGGTGGAGGGCTTTGGTTAATTCGGTGATGAACCTTCGGGTTCCGTAAGCCATCTGGTTGGTTGGGTCCACTATTTGGGAAGCCTGAGGGGAAGAGACCTCTGGGGAGACCTAGACGTAGATGGGAGGATAATCTGAGGCGGGATCTATGGGAGATAGGAGTTGAAGGAGACTGGATTTTGTTGGCCCAGGACAGGGTCCGGGGGGGGGCTTTGGTTAATTCGGTGATGAACCTTCGGGTTCCGTAAGCCATCTGGTTGGTTGGGTCCACTATTTGGGAAGCCTGAGGGGAAGAGACCGCTGGGGAGACCTAGACGTAGATGGGAGGATAATGTCAGGCGGGATCTACGGGAGATAGGAGTTGGAGGAAACTGGATTTTGTTGGCCCAGGACAGGGTCTGGTGGAGGGCTTTGGTTGATTCGGTGATGAACCTTGGGATTCGGCAAGCCATCTAGTTAGTTAGTTAGTTAACATAAACTGATCAAATACGCACGTACCTATGTGTTTGGATTCATTAAACGCTTCAGGGATCTTGCGTGTGAGAACAGCGTATATGGTACACACAACGATGAGCAGAATAGGATAGCCAAATGCTATCATGTACGAGGCGTCGATATGAGAAGAGCAAACGAGATGATTATCTTCCCTGGTGGGGTAGTGGTGCACTGCTCTTGGTGGGGAGACTAGAATCCACACACCATTTATGAGTACCTGAAATACGTAACACGCGGAATAATATTTTCAGAATGTTTTCTTTGCACTTCTGTATATAATCATCTATTATTTCAAAGCTGGACGCTATACGGATTCGAAACTACAGTCGTGATATTTCTTTCCTTGTATTTTACTAAATATTCACTACATTAAGGAATATTTCACATATTTAAGTCATAAATCTTAATGATATCCATGTTTTGTGTCACACGGTAACTTTTTTGTATAATGACATTTTTTTTTATAAAATTAATAGTTTTAAATCTGATCTTCGTGATAAATTAATAATCACTATGATATAATGCTTATTATTAGGTTAATTTTGTTGTATATAGTAACTCACATCAATAAACTCAAAAATTTTGAGAGCATGAAGCCATTCTCAACTGTAATTTTGAATAACGATATAGAATGGCAGTTCCATAAAAACTTTAACAACAACTCTTATGTCTAAGGTACAGATTTAAAAATAGATCATTCCAAATCAGTGTACCTGAACACCCACGAGTCCGCTGCAAATGAATAACTGTGAACGAGGAGATATGAAACTGGGCCTCTTGGCTGTCCTCTTGCCTGCGTTGAAGATTCTGGATATCCGATTTGTCTTAGTTAATAGCGCGGCGTACACAACAGTAAAGCAGAATCCTGCTCCAAATCTAGAAAATAACAAAATAATTTTGGGCAAGATATGAAATATCAGGTTCTCAGCACTAGATGGGGGGGTGAGTGGTCCGGATCACGCCCTGGCCACGTCTTACCCCTGGGAAAGGACCCCAGTACCCATTGGTAGACCCCAAAATCAGTCTGGATTCAGGGGCTAATAGAAAAATCCTCTGTATAATTCGATATCAGGCGATACTTTAGGTTTTCATCAATATTTAAATTATGAATTATAAAAGAAATATAATTATGGGGCTGATACAGATTTGCTTCGTTTTGCTTATCTATTTACTTAGTATAATTTTACTCTTTTATAAGAAAATATTATATCAAAATATTTCAAAAAGTTTCTTACGTTTTAATCACAGACCTAACGTACAGCACGTGATATTTTTTTGTTTTATAATTCGTAATTTAAATTTATGGGATCTCGTAAATTAAAACGAGGAGTGCTAACCACTCTATCACATACCTCTGTATCCCACAGACCGCATCAGTCGGACGCAGAACGAGAGCAAAAGTGACACAGTAGCAGAGGAGTATGCCAGTTAGGAGGACGTAACTAAGCTCGCGTCCTGACGCGCGCACCACGGGCGTGCTGTTGTGACGTATAAACACGCCACATACAAACAGCGTGATCAGGATGCCAGTAGATGACAGCGACATGGCACCAATAGCACAGCCGCTCTCTGGCCTGAGGAAGACCTCGGGGATTTCCTGACACGTCACGTGCGACGGGTCTGGTACCGTTCCTTCGCGGCACATCAGACACTGCTTCTCGTCAAGAGGATGTCTGATCTGGAGAAATTATTGCAACTACAATAAAATGCGTCTTCACGCATGCGCGCACAAAGCTGATAATAATGACACAAATATAAATTATATTCCTTTTAACACTCCATCTTAATAAAGTTATTTTTTTTAAAGTCTCACTCATTCAGCCTCAACCCAGAACAAAGCAAAATATTTTTGGAATTAATAATTTTATTATTAAAATACGTAAATAAAAAAAAACTTGACTAATACTCTTATCACGGGATGGAACTTAGACACAAGGACTGTATTATCTAACCTGGTATTGGGTGCAGTTAAAGCAATGCCAGCAACAGCTTTCGCCCTCGACATACTTCTTGGCTTGTCCCACATCGCACGGCAGACTGCACACTGATTCGGGAGGCTGAGGGTGACCGAGTTTAAACTGTATTTCTGCAAGCAAACACAAATACTTAACTTGCAGGCCACGGTAACCGCTGTCAGCCGTACGACCACAGTCAGAACGCGTCCTTAAAAAAAAAATTGACCTTCAAAAATGGTCATAACCTGAATTAAGAGGGATGCGCGTCTCTGAACCAGCAATGAACATAAAATTTGTGACTTATGCAACTTCTTGGTCGAGTGACATGCATGGGGTGCAACCTTGATCAATATTATATTATGCCGAGTCTCCGGGTACATGCAGATGATAGTGAATTTCAGTACAAAAAAGGATCTGGGAGAAGATGGCCAGAGAGCGCAAGGGCCCAGTGACCCAGCGGCACAGGGCCCATGCCTCAAACCGGGCAGCCACTGTGACCCCCCCCCCCTCTTAACACTTAAAGACAAAAAAAAAGGGGGGGGCATGTATGTATGTAACAATTATTTTTCAGCTTAAGTGGTGGTGACTGAAACAGGAACATCATTCTGAATTTGTCTCCAAACCAGCTGCAAACGTCCTCTTGTACGTTCCACCCTGCACGTGTCTTACCAGACATGTTAAGATGCAGCGAATCCCCCAAGTATTCTCCGACTTTGATCCACTGGAACTTGCCGGGACTCGTCTGCTTGAAGTGGATGATGTTGTAGCGAGCTGGACCGTCACCGTTCGGATCAAACTGGAACATGTCTCCACTCAAACCCTTAAAATTCACTTTGCGCAAATACTTGAGCAGTTCTGTGCCTTTGGTGGGCTTCATCGCATCGCAGAGCCCAGGGCGTCCGTTGCACAACTCCCTGTGCATGTCCCTGAAATAATAACAGGAGCTTCAAGACTCAAATAATTAAATAAAACAAGTGAAAACTTCAATTTGAAATTCTTAGTTTTTGGAAGCTTTTCAAGCAATCGAATAATCAAGATTCATACTGAACTAATGAAGTCCACGAAGTCTGAGAAGCTAACAGTCACTCAGCTGGTTAAAGTATCAAACCTGAACGTTCATTATCATGTTCAGAGGAGCCTGCCACCTTCATTTCCTACTACTTGCATATGGGGGGAACATCCACTACAATCAACAGTACATACTAAAATTTCACAGAAATTTTCCGCTATTCTAAAACATGAATCTGACCGTAAGAATAAAATCACGGATGATAAAATTGTAGAGAATGAGACAAGACGGGCATGTATCATTCTTAGGGGAGGCGTGGAGGAAAGGCACAGACCACTTGGAAGATCAAAACATAAATGTGTGGATAATATTAAAATGGATCGTAAATAAACAGGATTAGGTACAACTGGGTCAGGACAGAGTGCCAGTGGCAGGCTATTCTGAATGTAATAACGAACCTTAGGCTTCCATAAAAATTAGGGATTTTCTTGAGAAGCTGACTGTCTCTCAGCTTGTCTTTGATCCACAGACTCAGTTCATACAATTCAAAAACAGTGGGTAGTTAGGTGCTACTGTACTTGAATGCATGTGCAAAGGTCATCACAGCGTCACTGACGAATTGAAGTTGTCCCTCGAAGGCGGTGTTCTCCCTGTGTAGTCGCTTTGTGACGTCACACTCGTCCTTGTACAGCCTGTTGTTAGGTGTGGGCGAACTATTTGGATAACGGCATTGAAAATGGTCCTCCCAAAATTCTGGACAAAGAGACACCCAGAACATAAATTCTTTAAAGACAGGGGGTAACAAAATGCAATAACCTGATTTAACATGTAATCCTGGGGTCTCGGGTTCGATTCCCGGCGGTGCCCGAATTTATAACTTTTGTTGGGCAAGGCCGTGGTCTAGGCAACCCGGAGTTTGCCTCCGGGGGCTTCCCCGGTTTCTCCGTGGCATCCCAACAATTACTCCATTCACACACAGAAGAAGGCAATGGCAAACCACTTCTGGATCATCTGCCAAGAACGTATATAAACAGGTCCCAGTCCGAGAAAAGGATGGAAGGATCCTGTTCATATGGACCTGTTGTCAGACAGAACACTAATAATAATAAAAAATCTGCATCTCGCCCATTAAATGTACTTATGGATGATTTTCTGAACAAACAACAATTATTCCCTAAAACTGCATAAATAAATTTTTGTTCGTAATGCAAATGTAAATTGCAGTGAATGAACGTGACTTCCACATCATGCGCTCACTTGACACACCGCGAGAAAACGGCGCACAGTGAAGATAACAAAACACCCACGTCTCGGCCAGACGTTAGTGGAAATATTTCAATCCATTTGGCTAATGAAATTAACACAAAGAGCTGAAAGCAGAACTACACAATTTTTGAATTTCCACCCGTTTCATCACGATCAAATTGAAGAGGATGAAGTTTCTGTTTTGGAAACACATTCACAGTTCTATCATGTTTCAATGTGGTAATTTAAGTGTCATAGTAACGCACATGTCGCTTTCTGGAAACACTGGCACAAATGAACAATTATTCCAACCAGCTTAAGCTGGTAGCTGTAGGGGATTTTCAGCTATTATACTAACCACGTTATGCAGTGCAGGAAACCAGGGATGGAATTCCGGGCAGAGGCAGTAATCAGAGTGTTCACTGCCGTGTTTACAACAGCCCATAAGTAAATCACGTCCAAGCCACATGAATACAATCCACGTGCCATCTTCGCTAAGTTTTGATTTAGTCGTAAATAAAATATTCAGTAACTCAGTATGCATCATCTTATCGATTTTGTGTTTGAGCAAAATAAAAACAAAATTGAATGAAAACAAGTGAGGGAGAAAGTAATAAAAAGAACATTGAAGGATTTAACTGAGGAGAACGTACTTGATTCAAGAGAAAGACTGAAAGACGAATTAAACACGCAGAGACAAAGGACCTATTAAATATTGAATTGGTAAATACAGTTACAAGCGAAGTGAGATTCTTCAACGATTGGACAAAAATAGGTTCTGAGCAGTCGATTATAATCACATGATATTATCTCGGAGACATAAATTCGTCACATGTGACGTCATGCCCGAAACTTTCGATTACGTCCGCTGAGATGTTCTGCCATCTACACGTGATTACATGTTAAACACTGTAAGACTGCAACATTTAAAAGATTCTTCCTAATAAAATTGTCAGCGCGACATTTATTTTTATTATTTAGTGTTCTGTCTGACGAAGGTCCATATGAACATGATCCTTCCATCCTTTTCTCGGCCTGGGACCTGTTCATATACGTTCTTGGCAGATGATCCAGCAGTGGTTTGCCATTGCCTTCTTCTGTGTGTGAATGGAGTAATTGTTGGGATGGCACGGAGGAAAACTCCGTGTTGCCTAGACCACGGTCTTGCCCAACACAAGTTATAAATTCGAACCCGAGACCCCAGGCTTACAAGGCCAGCGTTCTAACCGCTAGACCACCTCATCTTATTATTATTTAGTGTTCTGTCTGACGACAGGTCCATATGAACAGGATCCTTCCATCCTTTTCTCGGACTGGGACCTGTTCATAGGCATAGGCATATAAAAATTACCATACAAATGAAGATGGCTGTCTTCTGGGTTGTAGCGCTCTGTATTCTGGTAGAAGTTTACCAACGTTTCAGAGGTCCTTGGTGCTGCATCGTTCACAGGCTGTGGTAATCAGCCTGTGAACCCAGCAATCAGCGCGTACAAATTGGCCAATAATAGATCCGAGTCTGTGAACACCTGCTATCTGGTTGTCAATCGATTGTTTAAACCAATTTGAGTTACATTCTTATTGCGTTATACGTGCAACATGATCCAAATTCTGAAAGCTGAAAACGCTGCTAGAAATTCTAGAAGTATGACATATAACAAACAAATATTACTACGGAAACTTAATGAGAAACTAAACAACTGCAAAGGAAATGTAATATTTCTACGTACCGGTGCATATTAAATAACATGTTTAATTAGGAAGTCGCTTTTAACCTACTTTCCGTCTTTTATGAGGGGAAGGACTGAACGTAATTGTTTTTTTTTTTGGTGATATTTGGTATGCACAAAGCGGAATTGAAATGTGCTTCATATTTCTGTCTTATTTCCCTAAAATTGATTATTGGAAGTTTGCCGCCGTGCAAACGTATGACACGCATTGAAATTACATTATTAATAAAGAATCTTTACATTTTAAATTTGATCTTCCGTGTTTTAACGCCATGTAGACTTGTAGGTAGATAAGAACGTTTCAGAGAAAAACACTGTCAACATCTTCACTACCATAAGAACCTCAGTTCTTTAAAATTTATTTAATGAATACACATAAATAAATATAACAATTTTGTTAATAAATTTATATCTTCAGACAACACAGTATCAACAAAACTATGATTATACTTCAGACTTACATACTTCCTTGTGAGAAGTTTGAATAGAATGTTTGACCGACATGGTAAAATTTAACTTAACAATAAGAATGGTAGTTAAATTGGCGCATTAGGCATCATAATTGTACTTCCATGTGTTCTCTGCCAGACCACGTATCAAAAGGTCTCTAAGGAACAATTTATGATAAAATAAAATGAAGGCAAATTCATCAGTTACATTTAAATCCGTCCATCTTAAGAAGTAGTTAGTCGCACAGCTGGCCAAGATATTTTCCAACTTTTGTAAGATATTAAAATTTATTACCGTGTTCACAGCGATTCGACATTCGAACCTATTATTCTCATTCAGTCGAATCTAGATCACACAATCCTTTACTCAGGATTTTTGTTAACATTTTCTACGACTCTTCAGAAAACTTTAACGAGACGAAGGAATTATACTTGCAGAAAATATTGATTGCAACTCAACAATGCAGAGAGAAAACTTGCTACATAATTATAAACGCATATATTTTACTACTACAATAATCCAGAAAAAAAAATTTCGTAAACATTTGTGAAAGGTTTTCCATAGCACTGTCAGTTTGAACCTCGTTAGCGCAAAAGAATCCTTTGTCATGTTTCTAAGTATCATATTCCCACTGTGCCCTGTTAACTTTGAAACAGGTCCAGAAGTAGGTATAACAAGATGTCATACGTCGTATAGGCATTCTTTACAGCCACAAAATGAAGGGCCTATTTTGAGACGTTTAATTTGAATATGTTCAGTACTGTATCTTATTAAAGGTCTCAGGCTTTGTAGCTAATGTTCCTGCCATCCTGATGTAATGTCATCTTACTGTCGTAGGCCAATTTGTTAACATTTCGGAGAACCTGGGAAATTGATTGTCCCGAACTACAAGGTTACCAACTTAGTTCGGGACTGAAAACAATGCAACGTACAATGAACACAGATGGAGAAAAGAAAAACACACGAAAATTTTGTCTCCCCGTCAAACATTACTTTGAAAGAATGAAACAGTTTCACAAGTGAAATCTCAGATTTGAAACAAATTCGAAAACCATTAATTACAGATTTTGTTGTTTTCAGTTCTGACACGGCGTGGACTTGCGCTACGTAGATATTAACGGTTCGGAGGGGCGTTCTGTCTACACCTGCAGTGCTGAATAACAACATCGACATAGAGGGGCGTTCTGTCTACACCTGCAGTGTTGAATAACAACATCGACGTCTTCACTATCGTGAAAACCTCAAATAAACGTACTCTTATCACGTGAGTCCGTCCGTCCGTTTACACAAAATGACCAATTTTGATCAACCTCGGCATGACTGACCTACACTAAATTTAATTAACTTGTTTTAATTATTTTCCAGCTTGCACCATTTAAAGACCACTTTAACAAAATGACCAATTTTGATCAACCTCGGTATGACTGACCTACACTAAACTTAATTCACTTGTTTTAATTATTTTTCAGCTCGCACCATTTAAAGACCACTTTACTTGCGAGTCTAATGAACTATTAACTTGTATATTCAGTGCATTTCAACATAAATCTAATTATTATTCCAACTTTATGGTATATGCTGATAATGTCGTAATTCCGTACAGTGGTAAAAATGTCTCCTGCACATTTGTTTAAGGCAAAAACTAAGACTTTTTGGCTTTCGAAATGTTAGTCTTTGGAACCATTCTGACTAACATATGCCGAATGCAAACATTACTACAAGGAAGAAGTTAAAACTTCTCTTCTTCACGTGAAGTCATAGCCAGTTCTTGGGAATTATTAAGCGGTAGAAAAATCTTCTGAGACATGAAAGATTATGACTGAACGTCTCCGGGGGATAAGGCACATCATTAGGGCCACGTCACTTTTTAAGCAGCAGCTCGCACAGCTGACAGCAACTGAACGTACCTACCAGGCTTCCATTTTATCATTCCTTTGTCTTTATATTTCATATTATTCTTATGTAGCCTGATTAAAGTCAAGATATTCTATTTGGTCAAAATAAGTACTACAAAGCTGTAGTTAGTATACGTAGATGAAAGATTTTAGGTGTTTCCATGGGTTTCCTAGAAAGCTTATTAAATTCTATGAAAAAAAATCCTCTCGAAAAAGTGTAAGAGACCAAAATGATATTCATAATGGGATTAAAAGCGGACCTGTTACTCGTCGTATTCTAACCGCGAAGACCAGGGTTCAATTCCATGATAGTTCCTGTGGAATTTGTTGTACATTATGACACAATAACAATTCTTATGTGATTGTCTAGTGACGAAACAATACTGGAACACATTAATGCATGTATTATACTTGACATATAATGGTCTCCTCCGAGCACAGACTGAATGAAACGGAGAAGAGAAAATTATTTTATATAACAAATTAATTTTTTTACTTAAGGGACAATGCCGTTTTGAATGCTGGCTGTGGCAACACTGATACTATTTTAACGTCAGTCTCATTCCAGGTTCGTATATTACACAAATATTGTTACAAATAAGCAAGCGAAGCAATGTAATATGATGAAACGTCATTACAAATTCAACAGCCTCTGTGGAGTTGGAACGTAACTACAATAACACCATTTAACATTAACAAAGAGGGAAGTGTTAAATGGTGGTTGGCTGTCTGTAACCGGATTGAAGATAATTCTCATGCAACTATTCAGGGCCACTTGTTTGTGTCTCATCGATGCTGTGTTTCAATATTCCCTCCTTTTATTCCAAAAAAAGAATTCTCTTAGTTTCCCATTTCAGGCTAACAACGTACGTTCATGTTTTTAATTATGAAGCTCCTGCAATTTTGTTCTTTCCTAATTTCTTTCTCCTACCAATGAAGAACAACCTTAATGAACCACGATTTATCCAGCTCGCCTAATTATTATTAATTCACAACCCTGATGATGCAAGCACGTCCAAGACGTGCACATTCTTCTACCAGACTACACGACAAAACTAATCCGAAGACAGCCATCTTCGATTGAAACTTCTGCCGTTGAAATCTTAAGGTGCCTAGCGCCAGACTACGATATAAGATGTAGTTAAAACAAACTTAAACAGTGACAAAGTTTAAATATCTGGGAAAGACAGTACCGAATAAAAATTGCAATCACAAGTTTAAACTGTAAAAATAAGTATAATTTTACCTGATGCTTTGTGAAGCACAATGTGTCTCATTGAGGATGTAGCAGAATTCTTGCACCTCAGAAGGATGAAGATTCAGGAGGATGAGAAAACCTCATGAACAACTTAATTAATTGTACTATGACATAATTAAAAAAAAAAGCGAGATTGGCGGGGCATGTAGCATGCATGGAGGAGATTAGAAATTCAAATAATATTCTGGTTAAAAACTTTAAGGGTAAGAGACTGCTGCAAATATATAAACGTAGATAGAAGGATAACATTAAAAAAGTATTGTAGAAAAAAATAGGGATGGAGAATATGGACCTTTGGCTGGCTGTTGTGAAAATGGTAATTAATATTTTGGTTCCACTAAAGGAGGTAAATGTTTTGGCCTGCAGACTTCTCAATTAAGATTCTGATCCATGGTGCGATTGAGTTGGTTTAGTTAGACGTCCTACATTCAAATCAAATTGTGTAAGTACAGACAAATGGCAGGGAGAATGTCTTCATGATCTTCCTATAATAACCACGAACATTAATTCACAGAGATCGAAGGCGTATTGACTGCAACTTGGTCTGATATCGAGGGTACGTAATTGAAAAGTTCTCATCTGTTCTGAATTCATCAGGTTGTGAAGACGAGCTGGCTGGTCAGGCCTGTCGCATTGTTAATAGACTGTGACAAATGAATATGGTCCAATACTAGTGGAATGATGAATGACAGGTGGAGAATTTGGATAACTGTTCGCTAAAACTGTTCGCCTTCGTCTGTATCCACCCTTTACAGAGTATTATTATTTTATTTTTTATTAAATTTTGATTATTTAAATGCACTCCTTGCAGATATCTGAATCTTATATTAGAAAAAAAAATCATTAATGTATCGATAATGTTTCTGTCGATTTCGTGCTGTCGGTTTTATATAACAGGAAACTGCTGTCTTATTTCATTTAACTCAAAAGTATTTAACGTCCTGTCAGAAACTTCTCATGCTTAGTAAGTGACGTTGAATCGATGAAAAAATTATTAGTTTTCCTTGGTTCAGTTATCGGGAAAAGTCAGCTGTGAAATATTTCAGAACATTTTAAGTTCGGCGGCTGGCTAACAATTCTTCCTGAGAGGCGTCGTTTTACTTACGCACTATTGCATTTTACTTTTCCCGCCTATACGCGTTGATAGAATCATTAATGTTGGCATTGACGACAACGATACCAGCAGGGAGAAAAACGTGATGGATTTCATTTCCAGCCTCACTTTCATAAAGCACGATCGGAATTAAAAATTCCCTGGTGAACAGGGTACAGGGATGGCTAACATTATTACAAAGCACGATCGGAATTAAAAATTCCCTTGTGAACAGGGTACAGGAATGGCTAACATTTTTAGACTGGCGCCCGGAGCCCAAGGCAGACAAATCAACACATCTGTTTCATTTGTCAAATATCGCCCTACGAAAGATACGTTTTGAGACTCACAGTAAATTTTCGTTCTACCCCACAGGTTTCTTAGTACACAATTAAACTTTAGGTCACGTTTAAATACACGGGGCGATGAGAATAACATATAAAATTTTAGTAAGAAAACAGGAAGGTTTGTAACTACTCGAGTCAAGTTCACGTATTTGCAGGATAATATTAGAAAAACATCTTAAATGAACAGTGTATAAGGGAATGAACTGTAATCATCTGACCCATGATAGGGTGTTGGAGCCTTTAGGTTCCAAGGAAGGTGAGCGTCTTTTTGACTATCTGACCGACTATCAGCTTGCAAAAATTGACTGTCCTTCACACACTCAGTAGGTAAGGTTATAACTTTATTCAAGTCCAAGGAATTAACTTTGTAATTTTGGTTTGATAATATTAAATTAAAAATTTATTCCGATGATATTGTTTTGTTTCAAAATGACGTAATTCTGTCCAACAGAATAAAACTTGACTCAAACCAAGCATACACTGTTCAACGAGTCCCTGTTTATCGCAGGGTGGCCATATTGTTTTACATTTTAAAAAAAACGGTGCATAATCTTTCAACCCCTTTATCATGAGAAATTTTAAGATGCCACTATATTAAGTTACTACTGGTCTCATATCAGAAATTCCCATGCTCGTGATGTTGATAGTAATCTGTTGATTACAAAAATCTAAAAATTATGACTATTGGGATGATGATGATGATGATGATACCAAGTTTCGTGAAAATCCGCGAACTTGTTTATATTAATGAAATTTCGTCTAGTATTTCTATGTGGATATATGCCTACATTAAAGAAACATAGAAAACAATATTATACACCAAATAATTATTTTCCACTGCAGTACAGGAAATACAAATAGAATCTTCAGTCCAATGCACGGGGACGGAATTCGCTAAAACGTTGTTAAAATAATAAGAGCTAGAAGGGGAAAAAAAAGTACGAATACAGAATGCGCAGTGTTGCGTCGTGTTTGTTATGCCGGAGGAGGGTAAAAATAATTGGCCGCCCTGACTCTATATATGAATATGAAAATAAATCCTCTTGTCAAAAGACAGGTTCTCAGGGAGTTTAGTTTTCCAGTAAAATACACTGTGACGTGTTGTCGTGCTACGAAATTATATGTAAGAAATGGAACAGAAGAATGATAATCGAATACCCTTTGGAGATTAAAATTTACAAACAAGTAAATTTGTATATTTGAGAAAGAAACACTAATAATAGAAAAGGTGGTAGTTTCTCAGACTGTCAACAATCCACACATTACACGGAATCTGAAATGTCGTTTCCACTTTCATAAAAGCTGACAGTCGATTCTTGTTCTGAGCTAGACAAATCCAGTCCAACGTCCTCACATCCAGTTCATTTAAGATACACATTTTATACATTATTTGGTGTATTTATTGAGAAAAAAATACGAATTAAATCGATATTCACAGAAGGCTTGTTATCACATCTTCGTATTCTGTGACATACGGCTTCAATTGTCGGACTGAACTACATTTACCCTGACATGTTCATTTTTAATTCATCCTGAGTCCATCTAAGAAAATTATAAGGCTGTGTTTCAAAAAAGACCACAGCAGCTTTCTACATGTCCTTCGAAACCCATCATTCATGATGATCATACCTCTGGATGATCTATAATGTACACATTTTAAGTTAGTTGTCTGAAGAATGTGGCAAGGAAGAAACTTTGTTGTACTGTCATTTTTCTACAGAATGACATGTGAACGATTACAAGTTCTTAATGGAGTACCAGGTTCATAAATTAAGCTTCACAACTCATACGAAAAGACACACATGAACTTCTAAAACTCTACAATGAAGTTATTACTACAAATCAAAAATTACAGGTGTAAAAATCAGAAAACATTTATGTAAATTTCTTGTGCATCTCTAAATCATAACAGAGTACCACTCATCAATTTCGGAACAAACACTAATGAATACGTTTATTGTAAGAAATATGAATCTAATTAGCTAGTTTACAGAATGGAGACGGCAGGACATCTTTTAGTGAATCCGGTATTAAATAAAAACATTACGATCTCTGACCTTATTTTTCCCTAAAGGAACTACTTTTAATGAAGGAATGAAATTAGTATCAACAGCGGAGTTTCTGAGAGTCTAATTTCTTCCCCGAGTTGAATATTTGAGAACTGTATTGAAAAAATCAATTAAACAGTAAAGAAACAAAAGAGAAAAAACTTTAGTAGAAGCATTCAGTTCCTGGATTAGAAACCTTAAATAAACAAGTCTACACAGCGTAAGAAACTCTTTTTATTTTCTTAATATTTACTGATGGAGAAATCGTCAATGCATAAAATATAAAAAGGTCTCGTAATTCGTCTTTTCGAAAAGCAACGCTTTCCTGGAAGACTTCCGTTACGTAAAGACAAGTAAAAAGAAAATTAAGCAGACGAAATGAATAAGTGGCTCCATGCTAGTACGGATAACGACCCTTAGAAAATACAAAACAAGTCTTTCTGGGAAAAGAATACTTTGTACCAAGGACTAAAATTGATATAATGGGGTTAAGAAGACCTACGAATTAATAGTTATAAAATTGAGTTATGCATCTTTTGTGAATAATTTCAATTAGTATTGATTCCGACTATGAAATATACGTATAAGCAAAGTTTCACATTCACGTTTAGTATTGATTCCGACTATGAAATATATAAGCAAAGTTTCACATTCACGCATGTTTATATTATTTTATAGCACAAAACTATCTCGCATTCAATTTCTATCTATATTCATATTCTAACAAATTTTCACCTGCTTAGCGTCAATTATTAATTAATTATCGATATTTTATGATATTTTATATTATACAAAAATAATACATTAACAGAATGCATACTAGAAGAACTGATATCCCACCAAAATCAAGGCAAAATAATACGAAACAGATCTATCAAAAATATTTATTCTAAATGAATTTTGACATAAATATGAAATATTAAAAAAATGCATACTAGAAGAACTGATATCCCACTAAAATCAAGGCAAAATCTAAAAAATATGAAACAGATCTATCAAAAATATTTATTTTAAATGAATTTTTACATAAATATGAAATATTAAAACATAAGGGTATGCAATGCCACTCAAATATTTGTATAAGCATTACGACCCAGTATTAATGAGAAGTTTCAAATAAGTGGTTATATAAATGATTACTTTTTCTTAAAGACTCTTTTCGTAGTTTTCATACAAAATTAGTATATGTCGAGTTAAATTCACGTTTCTATAGAAACTGAAACATAATGAGGATTCACGGAAAGGTACAATTAAAGACAGTGCTGTATATCTCTGTGTATCTGAATGTCTACTCGATGAAAGCACCATCTTGATGAGGTCGGCAGAATTACTTTAAACTACGTGAGCTTCATCTCATCAAGTCTGTGCCATCTGAGCAGTCTAATATTACACTGCTCTGTATTGGGGCATTTTATATACTGAGAGTTTCATTCTATTTTGTGTATGGAATTAAAAGCTGGGAAATTTAGTCTATACTTACAGGGCGTTTAATTTAAAACGCAACTCTAACTACACCAGTTTCTATATATAACCTTTAGTGGCCTGAATATAAAGAGACAACTTGTTTATCTCATTTTTGTCAGGAAGGACTTAAAGAAAGCCTTTACACCAGATGCTGTCCAACACCTTCTGGAAGACGAGCGTCTTAGTGTGTTCAGCGCGACTTCCCGAAGTGTTTCTGGGTTAATGATGGCAACAGATTGTGCAATATTGGTTCAATTCCTCCAAGCTTCGTGGTTTATTCTTTACTTTAGAAATTCCAACAGAAATAAGTCTGGCTGGGATATTTCTGGTAATAGCGATTGCCAAAGGCTATTATATTTATAAAGTCAGGCATTACTCTTACCGTCTCTTCAAACCCACATATTATAAAACTATTTACTTAACCAATCTAATATATTTTTATATTCCACCATGTCCGTGTGTCTGCCCTCTTTAAAACGGAATAAACAAATCATGGATATCCGCCAAATTTGGTACGAATATCGCGCTAATACAGACGACGCCGTCTTCAATCTCTTCCTATTTTCATTAATACTAACATAGCCGTTCGGAAAGACAGCAGCGAAACTTAACTAAGTAAGAAAATAAAGCTTAGCTTTAGACTTTCGAAGTACATATAATTTTTGTTAGGAACTCATTAAAGGGTTTAAAATAATATAAAAATCCCGATGAATTTGTATGTTATTTTATATGTTAAAAATTACAAACATGGCGACGATGCGAAACCAGGAGATTATATGGGGCAAATTTAACGCAATCTGAACCTCTTGTTCCCTTGGCCATAAACACGGAATGATATGAAGACAGCGGGGGCAGAAATACTCAAATTACTTGTTGTAAGCAGCCCTACTTACACACATTATAAGCACGTCTGGACAAAAGACAGTGATAAAACATCGCGTACTCACCGACGAACCACGGGTTTCGGCGATTACTCTCCACGGTGAGGTTCAGGAAGTATTCCTCAAACCCTCGGACGGGGTTGGCCTGAGGCTGCACAGACAGGGTTCCTTCCACCTCTGCCTCGTTTCCGTCGGAAACGAGACTGCGCGCACTCCAGCCGTCTGAACCGATCCACGAGAAGCTTCCCGTTGCATTGTTGCGTTGCACAGCTCGCATGACGCCGGCCACTTCCTGGTCAGACCCGAAGATAATGGCTCCTGGGAAAAAACAAAAACAAACAAACAAACAAACGTACACTTCGGTTTAATGTTTGTGGCTTTCCAACGACTGTGTTTCTAGTTCCAAGTATACAGCGCCTCGTGATACGATTATTTATAAAACGGGACGAATACAGAACGGATTTTAGCCTGGAAGAACAGAGGAAAAAACCTAGAAAAATCCTCTATAAGAATATTCGGTCCCCTGACCGAGATTTGTAAATGAATACGAAGCAGGTTTGATTATAAAGTTCTCGGTCGAAATATTCGGTCAAAAATTTCGGGAAGAATTACAGATATTTCATATCCAAATCGATCTCAAAGAAACAAGGTTCTAAAGTGTGAACATCATTCAAGTAGCCGAGGGTGACGTGCGGGCGTGCAATATCTAAGGCGTTTGGTCATCGCCTCTCATCCG
>NW_019059956.1:25507-49176 GCF_000696155.1 Zootermopsis nevadensis | reverse complement strand
GAGCGTCGTTAAGTAAACTTTAAAGAATAAAATGCACAGATCGGAAGTCTTACAAAGTTAACGAAAGACCTCCCAACCCATTATTTTATTTGCTCTGAAAGGATATGGAATCATCCCATTACAAGTTGATGCTCACGTTACTGCATACAGTATCACAACGTATCATGTGGCGATAACGGAAGTTACTAAGTTTCAAAAGTTCTGTAAACCATCTTTTTTAAATCGCCGAATATAATCCTCTTGTGGGATTCAACCACGACTCAAAGAGGTTTCATCTTTCTGATGGCTAATGATGTACAGACAGGATGGATGGATGTTCCGTGCACACAAGGGAACAATCAAGTCAGTTCAATCCTAATTCTTTTGTAAAAGCTTCTCTGTGTTACGCGGCGAGATTAAATCATTCTTTCATGTTCAAAGAACATGACGTAGCAAGAAGTTACTGGAAAGAGTCACAGTTTAACATACGACAAACGCTTCAGTTTCTATGTCGAGTAATCATGACGCAATTTAATTGCAAACTTAATTTTTGTCAATTTGCTGAGTTAGCGTGGATACCCTGAAGAAAGGCACGTTCTTGTTAAGGGTAGAAATCTTGAAGTGACAACCCGTCCGCCAACTTATAGTTCGTCAGGTTGGTACTCTTGGAATGAGAAACTTAATTTACGAGAACATTTTACAATATTAACCGATCGGACACGGTCGTGGAAGTAATCGTGGAGCAATGCTGATCTTTGCGAAAGGACGACAGAGATTACAGATCCCGGTCGAATTTTCGGGAGACGGACAGCAAGCAACACATGGATGTTAGTCCTCTGGATTGTAACATATAACAAATGTTGGATTTACACAGAAGTCCCGCAAAATATGCTCCTATGAAAAGTACAATACCGTAGCTAAGACAAAATAATTCAAGGGCATTTTCATAGCGAAACCAGCAAAACTCGAGGAATTAAAACCAACAAAATAATAAGTTTACATGACGTTTGGAGCCGTTCTGTAGTTTAGCTAATCGAATTCCAGCAGCAGTCTACAAAAAAAATACGCCCCTATTAAACGATACCGGAAAAGTCTATGTTCGGTTGGTCACAGTCTTTACACGGTCGTTTAAACTCGCATTAACTAACTGAACTACATCCCGGCTTACAAACACAAAGTCCTCTCGCAGATACAAAAGAGAACGAGGTTTTAATCTCCATGGAAGTTGGAAGGCTTAGACTTTAAAGTACACGAAAAGAACTTTTTGATAAACAAAAACAAAAACAGAAAAAAATAAATTAAATTCTTAATAGTAATATCAACAACAATAATAAAAACAACATTCAATTGTTTTAAAAGACTACGATCAACCGGAAATGTGGCTCACAGGGAAGTTGTTGATATCAAAGGTCTTAGACCTCAGAAACATCATTTGTAGTGTCAGCCAAATATTGTTTGGATTGTCAAATCGAAAACGATACGAAAGGTAAACAGCACAAGTGTGGCTGATGAAAAATGCGTACATTCTCTGATAGGGGCCCTGAAAGGAAAAATACCGCACTGAATACCTAGGCGTACCTCGAAATTTAATATTAAAATTGATCGTAATCAAATATGGCTGGCGATAAGAATCAACTGCGGCTTTGTATGTACACGGTAATAAATATTCTGTTTCTGTAAAGGGCGGGGAATTTCTTGTCTATGTGAACATGCTACTGGCTTCCCAGGATAAATTGTGTTCCATGGAATTGCTGCTGTTAATATTTCAATTAAACACGTTATTAATTACGGGTTTGTTCAACAGCGAAATGCCCAACTTCTGAATCACGTATATTGTGAAAACTAAAAGATTATGAAACGCTAAATTGAATCAAAAATTCTTTGTTTATACTTCGGAAATCAGTACACATGATACAGACATGTTCATGAACACGTCGGGATTTTAGAAACTCGGAAAGAAGTCTATTGGCAGTGTGCAAGTATATTTAACGCGGAAGGCTCCTTTTATGACCACAGATGAGAAGTAGCTTGACCCCGTAACACAACGAGCAACTCTGCCACCCTACTTCACTCCGCGTCCGCATTAATTTGTAACGCCACCTGGGTCATCATACTCGTGACGAAGAGGAGCGAGGTTGAAAAAGTGAAGCGACTGATCTCATCTCCAGAAAGGAGTCGGGCCGGAAAACTTTGCTCACTCAACCGGAATTTCAGGTTAACCACTGATTCACACTGCAAGGCATTCTAAAAGTACGAAAACCATCATTCTGTGAGTTCGAGAAAATACTACAAATACCAACTGAGGGAGCCCTTAAAGATCCATACCACGTGTCAAACAAACGTGTAAAATACTATTAAAACAATATTTGATTCGTAACATAGAAATTGTTCCTTATTATGAAATATTTAGAAATTACATGAATTCTTGGATACAAATATAATACAATGACATTCCATACTGATATCTTGTTGTTGATAACGAAGGTTCAAGACAGACGATGTCACTGGACTTAATTATAGACCACGTCAGTCCAGACACCTAACATCCCTGCAGAGTAAACATGACAGTCGTCTTGAATATTTCTTCATATAATCTCATAGAAGGTTATAGAATCTTCAGAGGGTGACGAAGGCTGTGTAAGCACCTCTGAAACGTCGGTCAACTTCTACAAGACTATACAACGCAATATTCCGCAAGGATACCAGCTCTGTACTTGTAAACGTGAATACCACATTTCAGTACAGTGGTCAGTAAGGGAAAGTATCCAGAAGGTGATGGACTTAATCTCGAAGACGGATGAAGTGTCGTGATTTCAGTAGGTCCTATGGAAACACGCAACTAAAATAATGTTGTTTGTAGTTCTGGGGTTTGGCATCATGTAGACTCGACGGTATATGTTGGTGTTTCAGGGGAACATACTGTATCCATCTTCAGGGCTGAAGACAGCACGTTTATTCAAAACATTAGTATCTGCTGATACATCTACAAGACGCAAAACCCAAAAGATTAATTTCATCATCCTCACCGCCCCCAAAAACATAATATCTCCAACTAAAATAATGATTTCCCTGCTTCTGGACCTGAGGAAAATTACGTAACGTAGATAACATGCGAAACACATCAATAGACATCCAATCACAGCTTGTTATGAAAAATTTTATGCAACATTTGAGAAAAACTAACCCAATGCGTAAGTATTTTACCGTGAGTTTTCAGAGTTACAAAGAATAATATCTGGGAGGGTTCCTGTAACAGGACAATTTTATATCTACTCGAAAAATGAAATTCTCAAGGTAGGGGTTGTTTTAAGAATAAAACTACGTAGAAAGGGTGAGGGGTGAGTGAACAGGTATTGAAAATCGATGCTTAAACAAAGTAGCTTTTTCGCTTCGAGCACTGATAATGGCGTGTGCGCCATTGTTTTTATACACCTACGAGAATTGGTTCGAAGGGTGGGGTGGGGGGGTTGATAATCAGAAAGAAACTTGGGAATTTCGCTCTAGCACGGAAAATTGGCTCCGAGGATATATAATCCATCCCAAACTTCTGAAAATAACTGAAAATGTTCTGAAGAAATTGTGCATAAGTACAAACCACACAAAATGATGTGTGAAATTAATTCATTTCAACAACTCTTCTTCAAATAATTCAACCTACACGGCGAAGTAGTATATTAACTACAAATTAATAACAATAACATGTAATATTATCCATTTCCTGCATTGTTTCCACCAATTCAGATGTCGACTAACTTAAATTTACCAGATACGACCATCAAGTCTCAAGTCTTCGCCATATTTATTTATTTCAAATTCTTAGGCAAATAATGCTACGTGACTAACTTCAACCGTTGATCCCTCAAGGATACCAACCCTAAGCACGACGTTCGGCCCTATGAATGCGGGATTCCTGAACTAACCTTCCACGTAAAAAGCAAGACATGATTTTGTGCATTAGTATTGTCCAATAACAACACTTATCACCCCACTCAAATGATTGGACAACTCAAGAAATGTAACATATGTATATATAATAACATAATATAAATATTTACATGTCTAAATAAGTGAATAATAAAATTACTTATGACTTGATTATTTGAGAAGTATCCACATGTGCGAGTCGTGAACAATATCTCAGGTTTAAATAAAATTAAATGTTAATATATTATATGGATTCGCGTACTAAAAAGTGTCAACATCCAGTGAAGTGTTACTAAATTTGGTTTTGTAAAGAATTTACCTTCATGCTCTGTTAAAAAAAATCATAATCTTTTTATTTCTATTATAAGATTTAACTTGTTTTTTTGCCACTGATGATGACCTCTTGAGGTCGAAACGCTTTAGGCATTAGTGTCCTTCATAGTGTAAACATGCATATTTTATATTAAAATTAAATGTTAATATAGTACGGTTTCTCCGTGGCATCCCAACAATTACTCCATTCACACACACAGAAGAAGGCAATGGCAAACCACTTCTGGATCATCTGCCAAGAACGTATATGAACAGGTCCCAGTCCGAGCAAAGGATGGAAGGATCCTGTTCATATGGACCTGTCGGCAGACAGAACACTAAATAAAAATATAGTACTATATAGATTCGCGTACTAAAACGTGTCAGTGTTATAGAAACATATTCAAAATTCTGTGAAACTAAACTAGTTATAAATGAGTCTTTAAAATATGTAGGGCTACTAAAATTCCTCGTTGACAACTCAGAAAAACTTGTTTAAAACTTATATTGAGCTGCCAGTCTGTTTTTTTTTAATAGCGAGCTAGATCAGAAATGCCGCTGATTACGTCTGCCTTCTGTTATACACTGACGAGCCTCATGAACGCGTCTGAGACAAAAGAGTAAGTGTTCAGGTCTCGCTGAAAGAGTGGCAGGTAATGTAAACGGAGAAAACTTACAAGGAAGAGTGTTAAGAAAGGACCATAATGAAATCTGTCGAAAAAGTGAAAAGCGAACTTCAACTCAAGTGGCTTTGTTAGCGGCAGGCTCTTCTGAGTGACGTATTAAGTTCATTCACAACTTAATCTCGCTCTACAGAATGCCAGAAATCGACATGACCTTCGACGTTTCTGAGTTAAGATATTATGCAGGAGTATGTATGTTTCTGCGGAGTAAACCGTTACCTTGGCAACGTCATAGGCTACCTTCCATTCAGCGTACAGAAATGTCGGAAACGTTAATTTTTTAAACATTATTCTGTGTTAAAATTATTCAATAAACCAGATTTCAGTTTCTCATAGTAAAGACTACGGGAATGACTGCTTTCTTAGATGTTGCCCTGTGTAGTCTTGCTTGCTGCTTCCATCATCTTGGAGGCAGCAAGCGTATCCGAAACGTCGGTAATACTCTGTTAGACTACACGGCGTAACATCTAATTAAGACAGTCATCCTTGTATTCAATAAGCTACTACAAGTAAAACTTTAACTGCACAGTATCGTAACCTGTACGTAGATGCGTTATTTATATTTAAAGATTTGCGGACTGTTTACCGACGCTCTCAGTACCTCAGACTATACAGCGTGGAATGATAGCACAATTAATGATCGTGAATTAGTACGAAATGTGAGGAAAGAGGTTGTAGCCTAATTTAAGGTAGATATTATATGTAGAGTTCTTTCTTTTTCGTGAATGTATTAAAATAATATCGGCATATAAACCTTTTAGAAAAACACCGCAACACCAAATATCATGAAAATCGGTTGAAAGATTTTTGAGGCGTTATAGGCAGACAAGTCGACAGTCAGACACGCATGATCAATATAAAAAAATGATTTTTTTTTGTAACTTTTAATTAAGAATGCTTCTAAAGTCAATAATTACCTACTTTTATGCAAATTTTTTAATGCGCAGTTTGGGAATCACATTGCACGAAAATCGCATATGCAAGCGAGTGCGACAATCCTCCAAAGGCCGTGATTTCAAAAGTGTCTGACGCTATAAGTCGAAGACCCTGACTTAAAAATTTACATTTCTGGTTATATTTCGAGACTTATAAAATTATTTGAAAACTCTACGAACAGCTTACAATACAGTATCCTACCCAGTAACAATATTAGCTACTTCATTATTAACCCACTGCATTAACTGTGTTTGTGGGACTGGTCTTGAACTCTTGAACCAGAATACAGGTCAGCCACCATATTGTGGCTGGCGCCAAGTGCGAGTAATCGAACTCTGCTCTACCACAGCGCCACCAAACACCATTTGGAACGGGTAAGCAAACTGTCTCATACTGTATTTTTTTTTTTAAATTCAACCTACGTCCGTGTCCTCGGTTAGAGGGACAACTGTGGCAGAATTTACATAATTCAAGAAAAATTGACCATATTTCCCATCCTAGACACTTAGAGTGTCTTTGTTGTAACTAGATTCAAACTGCGAACCCCTCGTTCGCTATGACAGTAAACGTATGAAGAATGCATAAGTGGTGGTAAGAAGAATTTATGTTACAATACAGGCCAAATGTAGCCAACCACTCCAAAGGCCATAAGATAGAGTAGAAAATTTTTAGCACGCAAAATTTAATACAACTACATATAACACATGACTGTTTTTCATATGTCATACAGGGTATGAACTAAACAGATAAAAACTTGCACAATAAATAACAAGAGGGAGCGAGTGTATTCACAGGGACTCTTAAATTACTTTCCATTTCCAACACTTATTTCAATAGATGCAGACGGATTTTTAAACACTCTGTATATCATATGTTAAAATCATACGTACATACTGAGATACAACTGCGAGGCGCGCTGCTATGAAACAAAGGGCGGGTTATGGAATACAGTGTCTTCAACAAAGGATCAGAACGCAGAATCATCTTTATCTCTCGGCAGAATAAATTATCTCAAATTCTAAAGAAACATGGTACAGTGTACTACGTACCCTGAATAGCAAAAGAGGTACACGCAATTTTATAATATAATAATTTAAGTGATACTTTATAATGTGAATCAGCAGTACACATAAATTAAATGAAAAAAAAGGCGTAACGCTGTGGTGATAAATTTCACTACAGAAAATGATGAAAGATGAAGTATGAATAAATCCAGTTTATTAATCATCATACATTTGAATGAGGAAATATGTGGTTGAGTAACAGGAACGTACTTTCTTAGATATAAAGGAGAAAAATGTAGGCAAGTTTTAAAGGAGAAGTGCGTTTTATTCAGTGCGTGTGTAAAATTCTGTAACTAAGAAGCGAAAGCTTTTCGTACTTGGCACTTACAAACGTTCACATTACACAGAAATAATCATTTACTATAAACGTAATAACTCTAAACTTAAACGACATTCTGTTTCAGGCTCAATTACGAAATGACAATTTTATTGAAACGTGCGTTTAATGACTTTGATTAACATTTCTATAATTTACACACAAAAAAAATACATTCCTATATAATCAAATCAACGGCATTCCGGTAACCAGATATAAAAGCAAGATTTTGTTATCATAATCAGATATCTATATGAATTAAAATGGATAACTTTTCAATAAGCATAGGAAGAAAGTTACTTCCCATCTCTTGCAGCAGTACCCGTAATACTAAGACCCAAATGTTGCATAAACATGATCATTTAACGAGAAACACAATAGGTGAATATTCATTAAAACTTGCAAACAACACGGATAACAGACAAAATACTAAACACGCAATCCTCAGTCTTCCATTATCACCTGTTCTGTTTGTGTGTAATGTAGTTTAATGTTGACCTGAAGTGTTGTAAAGTAATATAATACATATAATGTAGTGTACCCACGTCGCACCACACGTACAAAGTGTTAATGCTGATTACATTCAACACCTTCTTTTGCGTTCAAATTTCTACGGCGAGACAAATTTTCTGTTCCTCATAAAACATAAACACTTATTTTATAACTTAGTGACATGCGAGTAAAGAATCATTTTTACTTAAACTAATAAGTAATCTCATACAAAGCAGGGGGAAAATGATGCTTTTCCAAACGAGACATCTCGTTTGTAGCATTAAGAGGGTTGAAATACTACCTAAACGTAAGGAATAATTGTTAATTGTGTTCGGAAACCTGGTTATGTTTGCTTTATTTTTCATAACTGCCCAAAAGTGTATAAATTAGCATTAACATTTTGACAGGGTGGAGGGAACAGGGGGGGAAAACATTACTGAATAGTCTAATCGGCCTTCATCAGTAAGAAATTATGATCTGTTCGATTGTTTGAAGCACAATGAAAAATATACGTACCGAATATTGCGAAAATAAACATTTTTTTTTTATTGTAGTTACTGGTTTCATACGATTCTCAGGACAAACATCAATTATTTCCGTAAGAACATAAACCAACTGATCTTTATAATGAAAACGGGGCGCGTTCTCTTTGAGGTAGGAATGAATTTTTAAATAGTATTTGGATGAACTTCGTGCTTCAAAGCGTTAAATAGCATATTGTTATCGGAGCTTTTTATTTCACGTTTTATGTGCAGCGAAGTACTTAGTATTTACACCCACGCGCTAAAGAAATGAACAATGTTGTTCTTTTTCACTATATTTTATGGCTACACACGCCCTGCTAAGTCTGTTTCATTAATTTACGGCGAATCACAAAGCACCTTAATACAAAGGAAACAAAAGAAATTTCAAACACAAAACCTCCATTTTTTTTGTAGGCTGTATGTGTCTGTATATGAATAGAAAACAGAATAAAGACATTACCTAATGAAGCCAGCAGTGAAGTGGAAACTCTTTGTCCACATTTCAACCTCACAGCATTCGGAAAGAAACTTTGCATCGACAGAATTCTGTTAGCTTTAAGAACGGGACACGTTGCTTAAAAGCAATGCTTTAAGCAAGTAAGCTTTAAAACTTAAATATACCGTTAATTATATGAAATGTCTAGAGATAACGCGTTATAAGATAAAGAACAAATAATAATAACAAACAAATGTAAATTTAAAAATCGATGATAATAATAAAACAGATACAATTTACTTGGCTAACAGCGAATCCAGATACTGGAATCCTAAGTAAATTATATATATATATAATGTTATTATTGATAAAGTTTCATATCAGAATGAAATGTTTTCCTCATTTGAAAACTTCGTGTCACTTCAGTGAGAGACGTTAAAATGAAAACTGAATTTATATAAGAAAGAAGTCCTTTTCATCGGTTGGTGTGGTCCTGACAGATTCTCTGATTTACAGTTGGGGTGGGAGGTTACGAGGACAGTCCTTCTTCCATGTTACCGCTATCAGCGGTCCTGAAAACATCAGCTGCAGAAAATATATTGATTAGGGCGGGACACATAGAGAAGACGCATGTGACGGCCTGGTTACGGATTACGAACAACAATACTTGGACTGCTTACACGAAATGATAATATTAAAAATGATATTGCAGTAGTGTAGTGCAAAAGGTGTGGACTGGCTTGAAGTGCCTGAAATTGACACCAATGATGAATTTCTATGAGCATATTAACACCTTCCTGGTTTTATAAAAGATGCTAATTCACAGGAAAAAAAACCTAAACCTAACAGGGAATTAATGAACGCCGGTAAATGGACAAAGTTATCCCTGTAATTAATTAAGGGAGTGGAGGTATAGCTCTGCGTCTTCTTAACCACGGCAGTGAACGGAGATGAGGTGCCAGCATCACGCTGAGGCCGCTTAGCCGTGGGAAAAGTGTCTGATTGCTGGCGGCTTGGAGAGATAGGGAGACAGCGGAGTCGGCGGGGATAATTCCCGTGGCTTATTAACAACGCTGTATCAACTGGAGAAGGGACAAATACACTGATGCGAAGAATATTTCATAATTACTAGCTACTTAAAATGTAACACTTTCCTGTAGTTCTAATGTGGTTAAGCCACAGGTGTGAGAAAGAAATATGCGATGAAACAAAGAAAAAGAGAAAAGAAACAAGAAAGAAAGAAAGAAGCCGGCATAATGATACGCAACAAGTGACAGTTGTGAAATAAGACACGGACGGAAAGAAAGATAGAAGTCCCTGGTTCTGATACATCGTCCAAGAGCAGTAACCTACAGGTTAATCAACTTCAGAACACATTCATTTTCCAGACTCCAAAACTCCAAAATAGGCTGAAGAACCCCTTGACCTGAAAGGCCTTGTTCATTTACCCTAAGTTGTTACATCCTATCACCGTTCGTAAGACGCAATAATTACAGCTCGCATCTTTGAATCGGACACACGTATTTTACCTCAGCAAATTTACGACAACTTCCAGCATGAAGACCTAATTTTACTCACCACTCATACCGATCCAGCAAACCAACACTGCATAATAACAAACGCCTTTTTTTAAAAAACAAGTCCACTGTTACATAACGAGTGAATCATTGTGAAATAACCAAAATGAAAGCAAATAAGTTAATTAAGATTTCTTACGCTATCGGATAATATGTAACTAACGCCGACAACACCTAAGCCAGTCACTATTCTGAGCCAACTCCATCCATTTATCATCCTCACAGCCCACGTCATATATTAATTTACATTAAAAACTATATCATAATTCAATTTGTGAATACAGAGATATTCCTCCTGCAGCTGCCTTTGAAATGATTAATGTTTTCGTATCAGTTTATATACAGCAGTCATCCGTCATCACAATCACATGGGATCAGTAAACCACTCTAAATGACTGAGCATCGAACCATGAGAAATGTGAAAATAATTCTCATGATGTGTGACATGGACAAAACAGGATTTGAGGGGACTGTATTTTGCGTGTCTGTACTTCAGTTACTTAAAGATGATAAGCCAAAGTTCAAACGATGGTTCATGAACAAAAACAGCGAGATATAAACCCAACACAGTACATAATGCAGTTAACATAAAATTCCATGGAAGTATACTGTAGTACGTTTGGAGAAAAAAAAATTAATACTCATGAATTTGCGCCTGATATATATAAACACACTTGCTATGTTTGTTTATAATGGATTTCTTTCAATCGTATGTTCTCAGATGAACAGATTGTATGAAGAATGGTTTTAAAATGAATTGTGTGAGGTTTAATATTTGTAGTATCTTTTTAATAGAAAAGTTTGTATAGACTCACAGAAAATACATCCGAATCAGAAACACATTTGTCGTGCATAAACAGCACAAAGGAATTGAATTGCTAGTTCCAGATGTGTAAAACGATTGGATCACACGCTTACCCTGACGATGAATGAATTAGGTTTAAGCGCTTCTTCAGGATGTAAGAAGAAACCAATATAAATAAACACAGACGTATGACGAATAGTCTTGGTTGATTCCAAGCTGTAACACCCTGATATCATTAACTACGTAAATCCGTATTGGTAACTAAACTAAAGAGGAATTAGGAAAGTTCTGTGTAGTGGGAATTCCTACTGGCTTAGTCGCGAGTCCTCAAGTTCATAACACTGCCACACAAATCGCACAAACCAGCTGAGTTTTTCCCTGAAGAGGTAACACCTAAGAGACCGAAATTTCGGCCCGCGAGAATATGAAAGCCCGAAGCAAACAGCATTAGCATTTAGGATGTTAGCATTGTAACGTCAAAAATTAGAACATTATACTGCTTTAAATATCTGTAACTGAAACCAACACTCTTAAATTTATATATTAAATATATGGAATGTAGCATTATTATTATTATTATGTGGATAATTAAGACGTTTATAGCGTTTATAAATAAATCTAAACTTCCTTATCAAAAGTTTAGTTTTTAATGTAAACTGTAAATAATCAGAAATCCGTAAAAATAGAATTAAACCCAAAAAAAATACATTTTTTCACATATTCCTAAATCTGCGCATAAAAACGAACTAGTATATATGAAAGTTCTCCAAAATATTTCCGAAGAATTTCTTATATTTTTGAGAAGTAAAATGCGTGTGTAATTTCTGAATTCCGATTTAAAAATAGCATTTACAAGAATATCTCATCATTAAAGAAGATGACAGACTTCCGTCATGTTTCGTCCTGTAGTCTAATAGAATTATGCCGACGTTTCAATGGTGTTTAATGCCTCCATCGTCAGGGCAGCAAGCATCTCTGGAAAGTCGGTAAACTTCTACTAGATTACGAGGTTGAACATTTCAGAAAATATCCAACTTCGTATTTCTCGCCATGATAACCTGAAATCTCACTATTCGTTAAATAGTTTATCAAAAGTAGTTAGGCCTGTCACGTTAAGTGACTGTCTGGTTAAAACTGACTGGACTTTTGTAACGTTACTAATTTTAATGAAACTGGGAAACATTATGATTCGGCTGTTCCGTCTACCCACTCACTCCGTTAAATATTTGCAAAACAGCATACAACAGCCAGTTTTGTAATTTAATTAATTTCACAAACATTTGTTTTGTTTTTGTCCGCACGGTCTAATGGATGCTTTCGCGACATACTAATAACAAAAGTGCTTTATATCCATAGTCGTGCATTCCAGTTGTCCTCACATAAAGAAATAATTCGCTAACAAGTCAATTCGGTCCTGTGCTCCACATAATATTAGTTTATGGTCACATTTATATCATTTATCTTCCTTGATGTTACAATTCCTTTTCTATTTATATCACAATGTTTCATGTAACCTATCAGTAATCAGTTGTTCCTGTAATAATTCGCGCTTATGTGTCTGTAACTTGTGAGTGAAGTCAGTTTAGGAACTAAAAAAATGCATGCTCAAAAATTTTGCGTACGTGAAATTATTCCAAGGGACAAGCTGTTTGAAATTCATTTATTTATTAACTATCAAAAAATACCTACAAATAACATTACACAAAACAGTAAATTAATAATTAATTCTTTATTTAATGATGTTTCAAATACAAATTTTGTTAGATTCAAAAATACTGGAAGACCACGGTAATTAATATGGAATACTTTCTAAGGAAGTATCGTTTGTGGTCTGTTTTAAGACATCATCCGAATTTTGGCACGAACGTAGGGAGGGAAACCTCAATCAACATAAAATACCCGTTAATATTATGCAACTGTAGATTGGTTAATTCCCGAACGAGAGAGTTGAAAATTCTTATTTTATACTTCATAGTGTTTTAGTATCTTCTTCCAGGAGTAAAATCTCTGATGTTCAGCAACATAACCCTTATACAGCGTGTCCCAAAGATTGAGTAGCCCGAAGGTTTAAGGTAAATATTGTTTTACTATGATAGGGATATTTAAATCTGTCACGCCCAGTGAAAAACTAAACTTCTGTACTCCAGCATATTGGTGGTTTGACGTACTTATAACTTATTCGTTGCTCGTGTAACATGCATAATAAAATTGTGAATTACCTATTTATTATTAAAAGTTATTTTCGAAATTAGTATCAGGTGAAATGTCCTAACGCTGCTTTACTACACAGATTATACTTTTTCGACTTACTGACTGATTTTCTATAAATACAAAAACTTTTTAGTTATGTCAACAAGATGGTGGGTGCATTCTACATTTCGTTCATTTGCCTCGTAGAAGCTAATTAAAAATAGAAGCTTGTTCAAAATTTCTGTATGACGAACCATACTTAACAATAAGATAATTGTCTTCGGGGATGTTGAACAACCGAAAAGTAGTTTACCGACGTTTCAGAGACGCTTACTGCCTTCATCATTAGGGTACCTCTGAAACGATTACATGGCACAGGATCCCATTATAATCGTGAGACCATAAGAACCTGACATTTCACGCTTTTATAAAGTTTTATAATAAAGAAGAGAGGGTCATATATAAAATCACGAGCACAGGCATTTATGCAGAAAAGAATACGGGAATGTGATTCATGAGATTCAGTCCAAAAACAGACAGAATGCGATAACAGATCAAAAAACATCGACGAACGTGGATTTATTTAAATCTGTATATTGGATTTTGTTTATGATGAATACACGGCACAGAACTCAAAAAGGCAGAGGGTAAATATAGCTGGACGGTAGAAGGAACTGGCTATATATGCAAGAAAGGGCCACGTAAAAATAAGGAGATTGAAGAAGAAGTTGAGGGATATTGAAAATGAGGAAAACAAAAAAGACACTATCAAGACAAACTGAAGAGGCAAAAGACTGAACACGAAAGAAATTCATATCTGGTGAGTTTGAATAAAGATACAATTATTCCATTCACACACAGAAGAAGGCAATGGCAAACCACTTCTGGATCATCTGCCAAGAACGTATATGAACAGGTCCCAGTCCGATAAAAGGATGGAAGGATCCTGTTCATATGGACCTGTCGTCAGACAGAACACTAAATAAAATATATATATATATATATATATGTGTGTGTGTGTCTTCCATCCTTGAACTCTTCAGTGTGTTTCGGAAGCTTATTTCAGTAAAACGAAAATGTAGCACAAATGCTATTTCATACTCATTTTGTGTGACATTGAATGGTTAAATGTAAGTTATTCTCTATTATTTAAACGACGCACAACACAATGTGAATCCGACCGTCTTTCTGAACCTCTGAGTATATACAGAAAAAAAATATATATACTAAATTTAGTGTTCAATATTTAAAATAAAAGTTGAAGCATTTCTGAAAATATTTCGCCATTCGTTTTACATTCCAGTGCCATCTGTGACATTCAATCTGTCTTCCGTTCTATTTTCGTGTCATGACCACTTATCCTCGGTTTAATTCCATTCCATTCGTTAAATATTCAACATTCTTCTAATCTGTACATGTATTTTACAATATGCTATTCACTGAGGATGACATGCATAGCTGAAGAGGGTTATGTGGATGCTGGATGGAGTTTGGTGGCAGATTTATGGTTTCCTCGCCCTCACTTTGCTGTCAGGGATTAGCAACTCTCTTCTGTTTACGCAAGGTGTTAGTAGACCGTGGTTCTGAGCTACTGAGAAAGCGATAAGTCGAAGCAGAGTCAGGTGTTCCTATACAACGTCCTGGGAGATGCTAGTTCACGTGATGTACATTCTAACACGGACTCATGATTGCCACGAATCACGCATTAATTTTCCTCTTATTCGAAGCGTAAAAAAAGTTTTGTTGACCTCTGCGAGAGGCATCACGTAACTAGGCGCCAGGAGACAAGACACGTGATTTCAGTCGCTAGTCAATCATCGTCAAGGCCTCGTGACCTTGACGTCAAAAATTATAAGAAAATGGGACGTGAGAAGCAGACGACGTAAAATAAATTGGACAGAATCGTATCTCGTGTACTAGAGCAAACGAAATCCTGCACGCCATATGACTATTTACCAGTTCGTATGGTCTATTAACCTACGTGGCCAGCCTCTTAAAGGGAAGTATGCTGTTTCAAGGATTGACACGTAAAACAACTGTGGGACCACAGCCAATTTTACCACAAAGACAAAACAAATATTTTCTTATCAGTATTGTCGTCACATTTTTCAAATTAAGTTCGTTTCCTTATTCTTTCTCGCGCAATTCCTTATAAGATAATATCATTATTTAAAACATTTTATGTCTTTTGATGTTAACTCTCATTGTATTAAAACTCAGACACTGAAAGAAATTGATAGCGTAATAATGAACTAACTTTAGCTGCATGCTGGAGGTAAAAATGTTTCCGGAAGACGAAAGGTGGGAATCAGAACGCACTCGATAAGGAGGTAATTATTCGAAAATACGACCTGCGCATTTTTAAATAGTGACAAATATAATTAGCGATTTCAAGCTGCGAGAAGTTCTTTGGAACTAACGATATGAGTGAAAATAATATTTTTCGTCAGTCTGAATCAGTGATTAATAACGCACGAATAAATTAAAATCTAAACCGTAACATGTAAATTACAAGTTCTGACCAATCACTATCAACCACAACCAAAATCATCCAGCCAAAATTAGAAATTAACGGTAAATACGGATTTTTTTTCTTCCAGATACCGACAATAACAGCCAGCCATATAAAGTAATGTTCCTGTCACACGACCTAATAGTTTTAATCGTAAAATTGTGATTGTGCATTGAACGATATCTTTAAAAGAACTATTTTACTTTTAATTCAAACGCAAGTCCTTCCAAATCATATCGCCATCATCTCTCCTTCGGACCCCATAAAATATACGATCCTATTCAGGTCAGTGTCTTCGGATCAATTAAAATTACAGAAAAAGTTACAAAGGATAATTTTTTTTCCTAATGGATTTTTTTTGTACTTATGTGATGCATGTAATAATCCATCGTTTCATTGCATCTATCTTTTAATTCAGGCCTATAAAATTGTTGATTTCTAATTGTTCGGGATTTTTTTTTCTGTAGTTCGGTACCGTAAACCCTAATTATAATAATAAACTTCTTGAAAATGCTGAGTAGAATCTCGCTTTACGAAATCCCTTGCGGAACTTAACTGCTAGCACAATGGAAGAAAAGCGAGGATTGCATGTCAGAAACGCCATATTGTTCGTGAAACAGCAGCTGGTGCCGTTTACAAGAAAGGCTTTGTTTTCTGCAGAGGTGAAGTTGCCTTTTCATAACCATTCTTCATGCGCCCCCGGAAATATTTCAACAACAGGAACTTTAACTAATTACATACATCGGGAGGAATGGTTTACACGTACGTACGTGCCTTCCTATCTTACAAACTATGTGGCGACTATCATCACATCGACTGACTCTATAAAACCGAAAATATACTAAGAATATTGGATAACTCCTGTCATTACCTCGTTTTTCTCTCAATTTGATAGTTGGCGAAATTATCATTTTATTTTTAATTCCTTACATTTTAGGAGACTTCGCTGAAAACGAAGAGACCTAAATGTTTTACTTATTATTAACGTTTTCATAGGCAGAATAAATTAGCCGAGGACACTTAATTCAGATAGGTGAGCCATTGCTGTAAATGTCATTACAAATTTTCTGGACTTTTTTTTAACAAAAACAACGTCTTCTTCGAGGACACTTAATACGAGTAAAGGTTCACACTGGACACTTTGACATTTGAACCACGTCAGGCCAATTTATAAATTTTCATGTCTCAAATGTTTTTATTCTTCTTAGTCTAATTTTTAATGTGTTCCTGCAAATGAATTTGTTGGTGTTATTCACGACATTAATAATCAAACGGTCGAATTCAAATATCATCATCGCCAGAAACTGTCACGTAATTATACTGGCATTTATCATCTACTCGATGTTACATTCTTACAGCCAAACTACATTAGGTCAGGATTTCTTAAATTCTAGTGGAAAGTAACCAAATTAATTTAGGTGCTATTAACTTCTGTTATAAAAATGTTATGTGGATATATTACGAAGAATACGTTTAGCAGTTCTGTAATCCGAACACAGATAAAATATAGTATAAAATTCCTTTACATGAACAGCCTAATATGTGGATGCAAAAGGCGTTTAACTTCGTTAAACAAGACGAAAGCAAGTCCTGACCTGAAACTTCCATTATAACAAACAATCTTCTTTGTTCTAATCCTACGCTAGAAACCACGAGATATCGAAAAGTTTCCCAAAAATTAAAACTTGATTACCGCCTAAACTTATACTTCCAGAAGAAATTCGACCATTCCGTTCAGATTTTATGAACAAAGTTTGTGTTTTTGTATCTTGTCTCGCTTTTTCTGTTCAGGTGTTTACGTGCAGACTTTTCATGCCACAGCAAACGCGTATCAACGTAATAAAACCACTCACTGCTCTTACTGTGAGGTTGAAATAAGTAGTACTTCCTTTAAGGCCGATCTCTTGGTCTGGATTAAACCCACAGAGAAATTTATTACATGAGATTAGAGTTAACACCCCTCACCCAAAGTGCTTCGTATAAGAATTAAGTGCAAAATTATAAGAAATTACACACGGCTCCACAGATACATTCATCGATCGATTGTTATCCGACACAAAGTCGAAGACCAAAAAAATCAACTTTATGTCATTCTATTTGTTTTATGACAAGGACAAACAAGATCAGAATAATTAATATCGGTGACGTTGAATCAGGTGGCAGATTTTAATGTAGATGTTCATACTCCGTATTGATAATTTCCATGTTATTTTTAAATTTGTTAACACATATTTTTGACCGCCACGGTGGTCTAGCGGTTAGAACGCTGGCCTTGTAATCCTGGGGTGTCGGGTTCGAATTTATAACTTGTGTTGGGCAAAGCCGTGGTCTAGGCAACGCGGAGTTTTCCTCCGGGGGCTTCCCCGGTTTCTCTGTGGCATCCCAACAATTACTCCATTCACACACAGAAGAAGGCAATGGCAAACCACTTCTGGATCATCTGCCAAGAACGTATATGAACAGGTCCCAGTCCGAGAAGAGAAAAGGATGGAAGGATCCTGTTCATATGGACCTGTCGTCAGACAGAACACTAAATAAAAAATCTAAATCTGTTTGAATGTCCTCTACAAAATAAGTGTCAACCAACAATACGATATCCATCGAACGTCCTACACGCATTCTGCAACCAGAAGTTATACAACTTATTTTAAATACTGTCCCAAAATCTGCCTGGTGAGACTGATAGAAAGCTAAAATTGGATTGGCCAGCCAACTAGCCACGAAATCAAACAGTGGACCTCTTCTAAATAAAATACGAATCAGCAGGGAAAAAAAAAGAAAGACTTTTGACAATACTACAAAAGCCCCATTCACTATACTTATAAATCTTCAAAAAACAAACCAATTATTTGGTACGCAAGTTTGGGCAATTGATTTTTCGACCATGTTACTATCAAACTATCAAAATAACCGAGTAATACTTTTTATGCCTGTACTCATTAATGGAAAGTCTATTTAAATCTCCATTCGACTAGCTTTGTTACATGCCCGTATTAATTAGTAGTCCCGAAGTTCAGCGTAATTGAGCTGGAATAATTGAAATTTTAATCGACATATTTTAACTTGATATTCAGTCAATTTATAACCCCTCATAGAGACCCAACAAACAAGTACGTACACGAGTGTCAAGTACAGTAATGTTTTACATAAATTCTAAATTGGTATGTTTATTCGGATGAAGAGAATACGCCTACCGTTTGAACTATGTACCTGGCAAGTTGTTAAATATGCAGATCGTAAAAATATATAAGGCCCATAGAAAGTTTCACAGAAGAAAGAAGGTGCAGTGAAGTATCAGTGCTTAGACTATTTTCAAAGAACTGGCCAGTCTCCATGAACTAATGTAACTGTGGTTTTCTGATACAACGAAATCAAAACTCACCTCTGGCGCGGGGTTTGGTCAGCAACTTCAGCACTATGCTGTCATACGCAGAATCATCAGCGACTCCTGAATCCTTTACCAACTTCTCCTTGACAGCGATGCAAATGGCATGCTTCGCCAACAACGTCTCCAACTCTTCGAATGCCTGAGGAAAAACAAAATTTCAATAATATTCCGCCATGGATACTGTATCTCAGGTAAGCTGTCTTTATTAAAGGGTTATGTAAGTGTGTTTAGACCATAGGAGTCGTGACGTTCTAATGGGAGTAACCATTTGGTTTGTGTTGTTGTTTATGGTTGCATGTGCTGAGGATTCGAATAGACGTATTACTTTCATCATTAAACGAGTTTGTAACCACCTTCAAAGTTTACTCAGCATTACGATCCACAAGGTTAAAATAAAATTATTCATTTGTGCGTGAGAAACATTTATACACGGGGATAAATTTAAAAAGCTTCAAAACCTCCTTTCATTGTACTTAAAAAGGTTACATTAAATACAATTTTATATTATATTTATAATTAACAAAAAACATACACATCAGAAATTGCTGCTGTTATTAAGAAAAAATTACTGTTGAGTTTATGGCTTCAGTACTTTGTGTGAGGAAATGTACTATTATAGTAGTTTGTAAAATAAATATATATCAGTTGTTCCGTACAGAATATGAATTAGGGTCACTGAAACCCGAGAGCCACAGATTGCAAACCACTACCTTACACTCTCCAGACATAAAACAGACAACGATATCTTGTGCAGAGTGGTAAAAATTGTAGGAAAATGGTATTGATGTGATCTAGCTTTACCATTTATTTATTTTCTCACGACTTTAATAATTCATTAATTCCATACCAACAGTCCATCTTGGATCAGTTAAACATGGTTACAGGTATCCAACCTTGACACAGCAAATATTAAATTCTCGAACTGTACTGTGAATATACATATAATGATTACATAATTTGGATGTTTCTCAGTTTAACAAAGGATTCCCACAATGGTGCGCCGTACAGTCCTGTGTAAACTACACACGGCCATAATTTGAGCGCTTATTAGACCATAAATAAATAAACAAACGAAATTCTACATTCAAGAAAGCCGATGTGGTCTAGTGTTCTGAAAATATTATCCAATAAATACAGTTGAAATGGTTTTAACCGCGTTACACAGACAACAAGACCACGTACACAGAATAACAATTTTATTGCACATGCAAACAAAACTGGAACTGCGTTTGTATCAGCACTTCTCTACCCAACAAAAATATTGAAATATCACACAGAGATAATTAATCCTGCTAAGATTCCAGTTTATAACGGCGAAGAATATGAAAGATGGTCGAATTCTGGTTTTCAGCGCCGTTTACTGTGGTTGAATTTCACCATAACGCCGCCCTGATGGTGGAGGCAGCAAGGACATCGGGCTACACGGCGCAACGACCCAAAAGACAGCCATCTTCATACGAAATTCTTCCTACAGTACTTTCTCCGGTCCTGCAGTAGGTTATATACACACACATGGATCGATGTTGTTTACTCTATAAGGACAAATTGTCTCTATGTCGCAAGAACCCAACCTTTTCTTATCCCATACACATAAGAGGCGAGGAGCAACTACTATGCAACCCTTACAACACACATCATGTCGAATACCTAGTGTAAACTGATATAAAAATAGAAGCTAATATTATCTGACGTATTCCATTATGGGGTATCAAGACAATTTTCTCTATTTTCTTCTTTCCAAGATTAGATTTTCCTTTCCATTCTAGGTTATTTGTTTCTTGTTTAGGGTTCCATATAGGTCAACATATACGTATTTGTTTTGGTGTGACACGCGAACACCCACGAGAGAAATAAAGTGGCGGTATACTATATTTATTGACACCCTACTCCTGATATATTTTTTAGAAAAACTCTGAGCCCGATTCACACTGCTACGTAAGGCTATCAGGTAACCGTAACACAATGACCATTCATAGCCTTCACCTCATTAAAACATCCCTTTACTGGAGTCACAGAAAAGGTAGCATAATTTCATTCACTGCTCAAAAATCTCCCTTCCTTTCATGAAGGTAAAAGATTTATTATCGTGTTCAAAAGAATCCGCCACTGGTCGCTGTTCTGAACCAGATGAATCTAGACCGTATGCACAGTCTTCAAGATTCGGTTTAATATTGTCCTCAAATATGAGGGTGCATTCCTAATTTGTCTATGCTTAATCCTTTCCGCATAAATCTGTGTGCGAATTTCTCATCTAACCTATGCGTGCTACATATAAGACACATCCACACATTAGATTTAAAAATTTTTGATACAATATTTTTATTTTCCGTCTATACACAAACTTAAAATAATGTTGTTTAAAATTATCTAAAATTATAACATTCTCAGTAGACACTGCATCATGTTACATTTGTTTGTTTTTTGTTTTTTTTTTGTTTATTTTTTTGTATTCGAATTTTTTTGTAAGTCGAATACAAAAAATGTAACATGATGCAGTGTCTACTGAGAATGTTATAATTTTAAATAATTTTAAACAACATTATTTTAAGTTTGTGTATAGACGGAAAATAAAAATATTGTATCAATAAAACACAAACATGACGCAATTAAGATATAAAAATTTTTGTTTCACAGAAATAAAAATAACGCTATCCTACTAGAATCTACGTAGTTTGTGATCGGGATAAATATGTAAGCCTATTCCGGATGTGCATAAACTGAATAAATTACCCAATGTTTATCTTCGATACGAAGTCACACAAACGCGTTTTACTTGACAACATTTCGGGACAACATCCCTGACTTATCCGTCGAATAAATCTCACGCGTTGAGATCACGAATCTATCTGAGTGGCGTAAGCTGAAACTCTCCCTTACACACACCACAGTGAACACTTCTTAAGAGCAACGTCGATTTTCTGAGGGAGAAGAATTGGGGCACGTGATACTGAATATCCTTATCACGTGTCATGTTGTCACACGTCCCGGCGACGAGAAATATCGGCGAAAATAACAGGAAGAGAGAGAGAGAGAGAGAGAGAGAGAAGTAGCAGGAAACAGGAAAACCCTGACTTTCGAAAGGAGAGGAAGAAACTGAGAAAAAAGTTTGCGAAATCACTGAAACCTACAAAGTTTTGTCTGCGCGGATATTTAAGTATGACTTGAAACTTTTAATTTTTTTTTTTCACGTTCCTCAGGAAGATAAAATACGAACGAGATTGGGTCCAACCAATATCTTCCTCCTCCTCCTCCCCCCCCCCCCGAACATCCGAAAACAACGTCCAACAAATTTGGCAGACAAGGTTGTGTCCATGATGGTCTTCGGAGTTGTGACGTCGTGTGAAATTCCTGAAGATGGTGGCAGTATGATTCTCCGAAACGTTAGCATCCACCTACAAATGTACACGGTGAGTGACAACCCAGTAGACAACCACGGACATACTCACAGCCGTAAGAATCTCGTATCTCATACAGAAAAGGTTAAATTTTCGTAATGGGACAGACGCAGATTTTTGAGACAAAAATGTGTAATTTTTTCTGACACTCAAATTAACAGCGTACTTGAAAAAAAAATATTATAAAAATTAATGCGGACCACTTCTGGTATTAAAGTATCAGTGTACTCATACGTTTTATTTGCTGTCAGAAGCTCAGATTGTACAGCGTTGACCGAGATTTTAGAACAGGAATCTGTCCATGCTATTCGGATTTCCCTGACTCAGCGACAATGCACCGTCTCATCTGACTTACCCTGCATGTAATTAAACGTACAACTACGCTCTCTTGGCTTACACGTACGTGCAGTTTACAGGTAAAAATAATGGGTTAAAGTTCTTACACTGAATAATTTACGCGATATGTTCTTACGGTCTGCGACGGGGCTGTAAATACACAGTCTCTGGTAAGATCTTGTATAAAACATAAGAATGCTTTACCATTCGCTAACAAAATGTAGTTCCCATGACAATAGCAACGAAAAGTGCTTTATTTAATTATAAGCGAAACATTAATTACGAAACTCACACAAAACATTCGCATGCAAATTAAATAAGAGTTGAATTTGGTATTCATAAACCGTATTGTTATTGAACAAAAGCAAGATGGCGAACCCGCTTGTTTGTCTCATCTTCCACTGAAATGCTCTCCTACGGCCCAAAATAAACCAGGCTTCTTTTTATTATTATTCTTAGTTAAATACCCTGGACCCTATCCTCAGTCTAAAAAAAAAACACAGATACCTCACACATTTTTTCCTTACGATCCATTTCAACATTATCCCGCACCGTACGCCTACATCTCGAGACACGTTTTCCGTCTAAAGGTTTCGTACTTTCTAATCACATACCTAAGCCAATATAATCTTCAATATCTGTTCTAAGCAACGCAGGCCTTGATACGCGAACACACACTCGGTTAGTTTAGGCATTCGTCGCCTTTTATGGAAACTAAAACTTCAATCTATCTTTACAAGAATAAATTGGCCCCTTGCCCCCATCCACTTTAATAATATTAACCTCACATCCATGCCTTG
>NW_019059956.1:12675-25481 GCF_000696155.1 Zootermopsis nevadensis | reverse complement strand
TCAGGACTTTAGTATTTACCAAGTTAACTGAATTGGTATTAAGATTATCAGGTAACGGAGGATGAGATGGGTTGGGCATGTAGCGTACATGATGGAGATGATAAGTGCATACAAAATTTTGGTTGGGAAGCCTGGAGAGAAGAGACATCTTGGAAGACCTAGGTGTAGATGGGAGGATAATATTGAACTGGATTAATCTGGTTCAGTATAGGAACCAGTGACGAAATGTTGTGAAGAGAGTTACACGCTTTCGACTTCCGTAAAAGATAGGGAATTTCTCGTATAATTTAGCGACGATCAGCTTGTGAACAATTCCTCTGCTCCGTGAATTCGGCCAGACTGGAACTCCCTCACGGCGTAGATATAAAATAATACATATATAAACTACTGTGTGAGCTACATTTTGGTTTGCTCGATGATATTGGGTTCGTCTGGTTTTGCACGACTGCGTTCCATTATGAATGGTGGGTTGTTACGTACGGCATGCATGGTCTGTTCTTGACCTGTGACACCGTGATTAATTGAGATTTAATGTGGCGTAATCATATTGCCGTTACTTTCAAACACGTGTTCACCGGACATTATCACACAGAACCTGTCGCCCAAACAATGTGTTCCGGACAATGTGAAATTCAGCTATAATCCTTGACTAAGCTGACCTCCGCCTGCCTGGTTGGTTGGGGTCAGAGGGGGGGGCATACACCTTCCAAAAGCAGTCACTAGCACGACGAAATTTCAATTCTGTCTGCGACGACAGGAAGGCACCAAGTCTTCCTACATTGACGACATATCGGTTCGAAAATCGGCTAGTATACAGTTTGGTGCGAATTAAATTTCATGAAGTTTATTCTTCACAATCGCTTTCTTTAATTTTCTGACAATTTCACAATTCATTAACAACTTCATATCCCATTAGACGTTCTATAAGCTCAGACGTAGATATCTATCCTGGCAAACAACAAAAATAAATATATGTTGATGGCCGTTTTACAGATTGTATCTTCGTGTAGTCTGGTGGAAGTTTACCGACGTTTCAGAGGTCCCTGCTGCTTACATCATCGGGGTGCCGTGATGGTAAAATACTACCAGAGTACACGGCGCTGCAACCCAGAAGACAAGTCAACTTCTGGATAAATTTTAGTCCTCGCGGGAAGTACAAATTTTGCTGGGTCCGACAGACGGAACCAAATTTAATGAGAATAAATTATGTTTATTTGTTAACATCAGACGATTGACGAACTTCAGAATTAATAAGCGCGTTATCCCTATATTTAATTTTTATAATTATTTCTAATCTGCCGTTATTGTATTTTTAACGTTACTTCGTCTCTAACTGCAACTCAGTTTTTATTTTCCAACAAATAAACGAAAAGTGTGTCAGATGGTCCAAGTCACAGAACATTATTAGTACTGTCCGGTATTTAATTTGTCCATAAATTGTGCTTCATTCCAATTGGAAGGGACCGTCCACACGGTCCGTATCCTTTGCTTAACCCTGGATACTTAGGGTCGAAGAGGTGAATCCCATGGGCTACAAAGGTATTGGGGGCGCGAAGGATAATGGTCTTGACACGACAAAAGAATAGCTTTACCTTTCCGTATTTATAGTACAGAATATGTTGAGTTCGACGTACGTCAGAAGCAAATGGGGAAAGGGGATCAGAGGGGTAGCATATATGGAATCTTATACTGTCCATTGCTTCCGGCTACAATACTTCGTAGCTCGCTGTTCTATGTCCTATGTCCCATGTCTCTGGTTTACTTATTAAATGCTCATATTTTTCTTTCATCCACTGCCGAAGGTAAAACGCACGGTTCATTCCCGGCTATTGTGAAAACAGATAGGACAGCCTACAGAGATAGCAAAATTGAAATGGCGGTCAGAGTGAACCCAAAACTTCTGGACCAAACAAATAACTGAGTCTGTACAGTACAGACAGCAGCTTATCTATATAAAGAATGGGCAGAATTTTAAATATAAATTTCGGTACGTAGATACAGGTTGTCCCAAAAGAGATGCGTACACATTATAATACGGAATATTAACCTTGTTATCGAACTAAGAGTGTCGTGTTTACGAGGACAACCTAATGCGACACCACAATATATTTTCACATTATTCTGATATGAAAAATGGAGTCGGGTCATTATTCCAGAAATTGAATGTGTATATATTTTTGGGACAACTGTACGTGGTTGATTTATCTGAGGAGAATCATCTGTTCCATCTCATGTCACTGAGACAAGTTGAGGAAGATCACGCACGCTCGTGGTGATATAACTGATACTCTCGCGATTTTTGTAAGAGGTATGTGGCAGCAAATCCGATTTTATCCGCTTAAAAATAATCCGGTTTTGTTCGCCTCTCTCTCTCTCTCTCTCTCTCTCTCTCAAACATTTATCATGATCACAGGGAAATTTATTGTCTCTACTTATGAGGAGAGAAATGTAAGAAAATGTTAATCTCTTTCGTAAGCCAAATTTAAGACTGATTAGAATTTTATACTTTAAAATATTACTCCTGCTGCAGTTCTTACTTTTATTCAAGTTTTGGTAGAGTCAGTAGATTACGTAAGTCTCCCCAAAGCACGTGACGCAAGATTATGTTCCGTTGTGAAGAGAAAACTAAGACATAATATTACATCTGCATTATAATTACTTCAGTTTTTGTGCTTACAGCGTGGAATATTTTATTTAAAATATTCCTCTGGCTTCTGCATTTAAGGGAAAAGCATTTAAATTACATAAGTCACCAGAATTTACATTGTCAGAATTAAAAAAAAATCTTATTTTAATTATTTATCTTTGTGATCACAAGTTACGTGCCTAATGGTTGTACATAGTTGGTGTCTACCTAAAAGCCAAAAATCCAGAATAGCGTCGATATCATCATAACCGCCATGAGAACCTGAAACCTCACATGCCTCTTACCTTGATTCCGTAGTTCGATTCTTCGTAAATAATTGACACGTAACTCCAACCCATTCGCATGACAATCTCCACCATGGCCTTCACCTGGTAGTGATCAGAAGGGATGGTCCGCGAGAAATACTCGAATCTCTGCTTGTTGCTCAGTTCAGGGCTTGTCGAGAAGAACGATACCTGTAACACGAGAGAATAACAGAACGGTTTAAAGTCTCTGAATAATTCATACACGGAATGAAACTTTACTGCAATTTCTAGATTAATATTAACTCTCAATAGCGTCACGACTCCGATATATCTCTCGGTACTAGAGTACAAAATATTAATGCAACGCGATGTGTAATAAGGCTTGCATAAAAAACAATTCAATTTACGAAGTTTCGAAACATGAAGTACCTGGTACTTCGAATCCGGAAAGGATGTGGAAGGAATTTAAGAAAGGAAGACGCCCTCCGTGTACACAGGAACATGATGATTTACATATATTATTAAAATACTGGGGAAATAAGGAACCTGGGGACAAATTTTTTGAGTACAAAATAGCGTATTATTAATGAAGAATTAGCTTACAAGAGAATAATAAATTGTACTTATGTTGTAGAATTAAAGTGTACAGAAAAATACTTGTATAAAATAACGAGACACGAGAAAATAAAGTCTGTAACATGCAACTGAAAATATGGAAGACGAGATTAATTTAATTTTTGTAGAGAACTCAACTGCATAAATGGCAGATAAAATATGAACTGAGATAAACGAAGCTAAACAGTGCAAAGTATTTCTACTCCGTATTTGGTAGGTTTCGAGTTCTCATACCAGTCCACTGACCTCTTATCGTGACTAAATTTCCGTGCTTTTTCCCCATTACCTTCAGGTAAGTAACAAGATACAAAACCTACCCTACGTCAGATCACATGTTCCTTCGACATCATTTTCAACTCGTTTTTCATAATATATTTTTTTCTCAAAAATATTTTCGAGGAGAATATTTTGACATACAAAGAAGCAACGGACGACTGAACGAGTCTGATCAATGAACTGGAAACGTATTACCCAGGGGAATAATAAAAAATGCATGCAAAATTTAGTCGGAATAACTGAAGAGAAGACCATGTTTGGGAGAAAAAAGGAGCAGATGAAAAATAACATTAAAATGGTCCTTGAAGATTTTAGGTGTGAGGGTCTAAAGTGAATTCACCTGATACAGAACATGAACACTGCGACGGGATCTTCTGAAGAATATGGCAGATCTTTGACCTCCACAAACGTTGTAATTTATTGTATATCAGCGCCGAGTAGTTAGCTAGACGTTTACAAGCGTTTCATATCTTTATCATCAGGACAGAGTCTCTTTAACGTAATAGAGAATTCTCTTTGATTATCACTGCTGTTACCAAACGATAACTAAGGCTAGTTTGTGTTAAATGCAACCGTTGGGCAGGAATTTGTCGGCGTGGGTTTGAATTCCGTCCACAGCTTCATGCATGGAACCACCAACCGAAACTAATACTTGTATCTAAACTCCCACGCTGCCGGTTGCCACAGATTTACTCTCAAGTACAAACAAAAGAGTTGGACTACTAGACCTTGGTAAGCTAATACCACAACGCCAGTACAAAATATCTCCCTTTGATGACGATAGACCTGACGTTGCTGATCACTAATTTACCAGCGAGTGCTCGGATCATGTCTCCGCCTTCAATGAGATCACGTGACAAAGTAGATTCGATTCACGAACTGAATGTCCTAAATTTCAACTACAAAGCCTGTACAGGCAAAATGAAATGCCATTTGAAACTAAATACACAGACGCGTACAAAATGACCTCCCAGAATATTTTACCACTGTATTGTAAACGATAAATCGAAGCACCAAATATAGTGAGGAAGCGGTTACCACTCATGAACCGTATTCAGAAGGTCCCGCCCCGACATACCGATTATAATCAGCTAGAATAATTATTCTAGCTGAGGTTTCAGTAGTTTTCCTCAGTCCCTCCAGACAAATGTCGAGACAGAACCTTTACATAAACCCACTAAAACTTACTTCCGTATTCTTTCAAATTAAATTACATAACACTCTTTGTGTAATTGGTCGCAACAGCCTAAACCACTCGCAGCGTCTTTGAACAAATCACAAACAAAATCAGCGATGTAAGATTTGAGGTTATCATGGCGGTGAGGCTGAAGATTGCTGTCTTCTGGGTTGTTGCGCAATCTTCAAAATCAGCGACGACGGAAAATTAACGTTGAAAACGGATCAGAATAGTAGGAATATTTTTGAATATCGTTAAATATAGATATTTTAGGGCAATAATATGAATGGGGAAAGAAAATACATATCTGTAGTTTTTTGTCGGAAAGGGAGAATGGAAGATGTAACGCGGTAGACCGAGATATAGATGGGACCAAATATCAAAATTGTTGTTAAAGATATATTGTGCAAGGATGTGGACTGGATTCGTCTGGCTAAAGAAAAGAACTGAGGTGGTTCTAATGAAGAAGGCATCTGCTCCGAAGAATTATTGTCTGAAAGTGTTTAAGTATCTAAAGTTTCTTTTATTAAAATGTTGTTTGTCTTTTAAACAAATTTCAAAGATGACATTCAGTTTAATTTTTGGAGAACTCTTTAATTTACGTGAATTCTGTTTACGTGATATTTTGAAGAGAATCAGCCACTTCACAAATTGGGGGTAAAATCTATTATTCCGTAATTTTCTACCTGTCGGGGAGGGTTTCCTATGTTCATATTCAATTAACCCTTCTCGCTGGCATTACCTCTAGGTCTGGCTCTTGACAACACAAGGCGTACGACAGCTTTGCATATGGTCTCTGTCGTATTATCCATTAAACTGTAAGCGCAGGAATGTGTCTATCGCTGTAACGCAATTCTATGTCGTAATTAATGTTGCTGTAATCAGATACAGACTGGGTGTCTCAAAATAAAAGTTACTAATACAGGCCCTAGGAAGTTCACTCTAAAATGTTCACACCTTTCAGATATTTCAATAAGGAATCAATAATAGCTTGTTTCGAGGAAGATTCTACATAAACAAAGATCAAAACACCGACAAATTATTCTTGGTTCGATGTCAAGCGAAGATGATTTGTGTAGCTCGAAAGATACGTGTGACAAGAAAGGTATTAAGACAAACTTTATTCGTTTCGGATTGGAGATTGCATGATCTAAGATCACAAGCCAGAAAAGACTCTTGTGTTGGAGACTCTGTCAAGGTTTTGAGGTTAGGGACATTTTTTCTTTAATATACGTAACTGCCGAGAAGACATTTATGCTACAAACGAACATCTTTCAAACAAAGTGCTATTGATAATAGCGTAACGAGAGATGTTCACGGGTTTAGGGATCGTATTTTTCTACTACATTCAACTGCAAGTCTACGTGTCGAGTGATCACTTGTACGATAAACTTCAGGGCAAGAAAGGTGATAAGAGAAATGTTTCTCCAAACTTTCCACAGTAACAATTCGGGCATTTTTTTATTTAAAAATACAGTCCGTACCGCAAAGAAAACACAACACTTGACCATTAAGAAGACCAATTTCTTAATGTTGTTTGAATAAATAATCATAGTTTAGTCTCTGAGTTATAAAAACATAAAAGTGCATACTTGCAGATTTTCAAAAAGGTGGGACCGCTAGGCCTTAAATATTTAGATTCACTGGCCAGTAGAAAGGGCACAGTTGTGTCAATAAGAATCTTAGTTCCACTTGAGAAAATGAAAATATTTTCTAAAAACGTTTAATAAGTACTTTAGCAAAACGTCTACGTTCAATTTTCGAGCATACGACGCCCCCTAACATTTCAAAGCCTAATTGGAAGCTCGGAAACTGAAAAGGAAACATTAGCACGCTGCTTTAAGTAGTAATGAGTATATCAAGCAATGCGTAATATGGGGCTATGAGAAATTTCGAACACAGGTTTTATTCTACGTGAATTTTCTGTTAACATTCGTTCAGTTCACACGAGTATTTCGTCTGCATCAAGAGAAACTCCTAATTTTTTCATGGTTCTGCGTCTTTGAAAAGAACAAGTTATCATTGGATATAAACAGTGAAGCAAACATCTCCAAAAGAGTTCTTAAGCAAATGCAGGAAACATACGGAAATAAGAATTCTTTGAAAACACGTTTCTGTCCATTGCTTGCTGCTAATGCGTCTTATAACGCTATGGGTTTATGAATTTTTACGTCTGAAATATTTCAAATTTGAAAGCATTTCTAACTCTGACACAGTCTTAAATTTTCTGCAATGTGATGGTTGGTTTGTATTAATTTAAAGAAAAACACAAACCAAAATGTCTGAGAAATTTGCTCTTGGAAACAGACGTACGATTTAAGTAATCATCTTGGTTGGTGTATTACATAATTAAAAAAATACCACGAACTGTGACGTTATGTAACGTGGTTAAGAGAGCGAAATCTATGAAAGTACTATGGGCTGAGCGTGTGGGAAAACAGGAAATTCATTCGGAATTTTGATGAGTAAAACGAAACCTTTAGAAAACGACCACGTGGGAGACTGAGGGTGATAACACGAAGACAGATCATAGGATGGGAGTTACTAAAAAAATTGCCTAGTTTAACTAATACGAGGACAGACAGACAGACACACAGAAAATAATGAATCCATCGAAAAACGAACTTCAGCCTACTATGATGTTCCTTTCCGTCTTTCTATTTTATCCTCTTTTTTCCCACCTGGTTCTCGTTCCACGCACGTGTTTCGACTACCAGCTTTGTCTCTGTACAGTACACACACACCACAAGCAATTCGATTGGGCAGATTGACCTGTAATTGATATCAGATTGAGCCCTGGGATGGAAACCCCATTATCAGACAATAGTGACTAAGGCAAGCAGACATATCCCACTTGGGAGCCGCTTACAGGAATCCACCGCCATATACCACAATGGAACTCGCCTCTCATTCTCTCATTCCAACGCCGAAATCTTTATCAGTGGCGGATTGCATGGCTTTCAACTAAGTCTGATCACATATGAAGGCAATATGTACCAAAGATAGAAGCTACTTTATAATAGTAGGACCTATTTAAAGACTCCAAAAACAAGTAACAGGTTAGAATATCAAGGTCATTAAGAGTTAATCATGTTTCAATTCAACGTTTGATAGTCTGAGCAACTGGCAGCGTCAGACATAAATAATTAGAAATAACGGCGAAAAATACGGAATTGGGGGTGGAACACATTGGGGAAAATTCCATCAGAATACAGATAAATAATTTATATAATAGTTAATAAAACTTTAACAATAGTCTCCTTACAAAAACGAAAGTATTTATGAAACGGACCGCCACGGTGGTCTAGCGGTTACAACGCTGGCCTTGTAATCCTGGGGTCTCGGGTTCGATTCCCGGCGGTGCCCGAATTTATAACTTGTGTTGGGTAAGGCCGTGGTCTAGGCTACACGGAGTTTTCCTCCGTGGCATCCCAACAATTACTCCATTCACACACAGAAGAAGGCAATGGCAAACCACTTCTGGATCATCTGCCAAGAACGTATATGAACAGGTCCCAGTCCGAGAAAAGGATGGAAGGATCCTGTTCATATGTACCTGTCCTCAGACAGAAAACTAAATAAATAAATATAATTTATGAAACAGATTACATTTAAAATCGTTTTGTTACAATTACTGATTTCTCTAAACAATCAAGACACTTTTTTTGAACGGGTTTGAAACATGGAGCAAGATGCATAGAAATTAATCACACGAGTATGCAAAAAGTAGCAGAGAGGTCAGGTTTGAACAATCAATAATCCCGAAAAAGAAATGCAACTTAAATATATATCCTACTCCACCCTGGAACTGCAAGGCCGCGAAAAACTACTCTTTTATTTAAAAATAAAATTAAACTGGCAATCGGTCAATGTTTGCAGGCTTCCATTTTTACCTCTAGAGAAATAAAAACTGACACGTATGACAACAACAACAACCCCAAAGAACTACACAGATAAAAAACAACTCAAACTCAGGTCATACCAATTGTAAGCCAGACGTCTGAGAATCAGCATTACCATGGAAACTTACAATAATTCAAGCTTAGCACAAGCATATACATTATCCCGTAAAGTCAAATATTTCTTTATACTGTTACCATGGCAAAGATTAAAGAAATTTATGTACAACAGACAAAAAAAGTCTTGTACTAATATAATAATTATTTTAAACTTCAAATGTTCTGAAACCTAAAAAAAGGTCCTATCCCGTCTCTATTATTTTAGTACAAAAATTGAGACTGCTAACAACTTTAATCCCCTAAAGCGCCTAATTAAGTAAACAGACTTAGCAGGAACACGATTATTTCTCCCTTGTAAATCTGGCACATATCTTTTTTTTAATAAAACACAGTAACACCTCCCCTTATTCCGTCACTGCACGCCTTGGCCGAATGAAAAAGCACAAATCAAGGAGCAGTTCACAATAAATAGCGTGCTCAGTATCTACAAAATTGTGTTATCTTCAACTGCCAATATAATTTTTAAAAAAATACAATATAATAAAAATGATTATTTAAATATGTCTGCGTGTGTTTACCCCATGCATTTCTCTGTCTTCCTTTTGTCTATTTGTTTTCATTCTTCCATCATTCTTATTTCCTTTCTTCTCCCCTTCTTTTGTTGTTCGTGTTTTAAATTTTGTTTATTTTCTTATTTCTTCCTAGAATGTAACTCTACGTACCTACGTACCTCAGAAAGCTTTAGCAAGGAACGAAAAAAAATGCATCTGATAACTCGATAAAGTGACGATTATACCAAATAAAATTATAGTCAATGTAAATTAATAATTTATGTTTTGTATAATAATATTTAAAGCCCAGTGTTAAACATATGTTCCACTTGATTTATTAATGGATAAATCCTGTATTTTGTTTCTCATGTAATTCTCAGTGCAAACCGAAATTATTTACTTAAATACTATTAACCAGTTGATATTTGTAATGGTGAGGTGTTTTCTTTGCGGTACGGACTGAAATCCCAAATATTAATTATACAAGCTTCGGCTCAAGGGTTTAAATACGTACGGGGCACTGAAACGTCCGCAGAGATTTCTCTGATCAGTTCAGGCATTGGGACAATTAACATAACTCGGTAATTTACTACTGGGGATCCCCCAGAAGACCATCGTATATTCAGATATGATTGATTGCACATTAGCTTCAGCGCGCATATTCAACACGTACATTATTACCAATAACTCATATCTGACAAAAGTACCCAATACAGACTTACATTTATTCACCATTTTAATGAAGTCGTATTGATCTATTTCTCCACAAAAGAACTTTCTGTTGAAAACAATGCAATGTCGTGGCAGAGATTTATTTAGTGTTCTACGTCTGGATTACTAAGATATTTGACGTTTCGGAGGATGCCACCGTCTACGGGTACAACGAAAGGACATCTGTTTGACAAAATATTTCTTTCCGCAACAGACAGAACTACGAACGGCTTCCAAGAAGTCGTAAATTTTTTTTTGGAAAACGGAGCAATGTCCCATACACATAGATAGATAGATAGATCTTTCCCACCAAAATCTTTATGTATCGTCTTCTCCTCAATGTAGCTGAAAATTTAAACCTTTTAAATAACCTGTATAATCCTCGATGTTTTTTGTTATTTAATTATTAAATTTCTCATTTTCTTCATTAACTGCAACCTTTGTTTTCAGACGCATTGCAGTTCGTCTTTACTTCCAAGTACGAAACTACTTTGTACACCAATACAAAACAACAGTAAAAATATATTTATTTATTCTGTCCTAACATTATGCATTTCGTGTTCAGTTTTAATTTGGCGTGACTACATTAATGTAGCCAATTTCAGCTCTAGATATTAATGTAAAAAAAAATCTATGTGAGTGCAGTTTTGAGAGGAAAAATTATTTGTCTAATGACCAGTCAGATTAATTATATTTAGCGGCTCAGACAGTTCTGATAGAACATGTTGATGATCGTATGGGTAACGAGAGACGCGGTTACCATTGAAACTGACAGGTCGCCATAGCTGCACATTACCTTAAATTTTCTAGTCCGGTGTTTAAAACTGTAACACATTTTAATGTTATCTCTAGTCAGATTGTTATCCGCTGTTTCCATTCAACATGCTCTTCATATGCTAAAGTTACACGTGCGATGAGAACTCGCTTATCAAATTAATTACCCCTATGCATGAACTACACATGACATGTGTACGCTGTACCACGCACTTGACAATCCAATATTCAGCACTTCAATAATTTTAAACCTACAAAAGTGGGTAAATTTAATTCATAAAAAACCCGTACGTCGTGGACGAGTGTTGGTACCCTGGGTTCGTGTACGAGGGATCCCTGGTTGAAGTCTCGACACGGAGTTGGGATAAAATACTGAGATTTTTCGCGGTTTTATTCAGTCCGTTCAGAAAAATGTAGGTGCCTCAACCTAGCACATACTTTCTAATTCATTATTCACCTATCACCATATCATTCAGTGCTGTATATTCTGAGCTCCCTCCGTTATATCTATATTAATGTTATATTCCAATATCGATCTCTCTTCTCCAAATGGCCAATTCAAGATGTGTCCAAATCAAAATTCTTTGGTCCTTGTTTTCAAATCTTAGCTACGTGCGAAATCCATAGTATTCATAGGTGAATAAAGGACACTGAGAAAAATTTCGTTTTCCAAATGAAGCTGAGATGCGTTGTCAGATTCAGGAACCCTCGGTTTAACCTTCAGTCCGTTACGAGCAACCGGACCTAGCATGAGCTGGAGGAATATAAAATATATACCTAGAAAATAATTGGAAACTTAATATGACGACAATAATTTAAGAAGCCAATCTGATATTTCTGGGAAAGCAGTTTTTTTTTCAGAGGAATCAGAAACAGGCGGGTTACACATGTGGAGAAATTCAATAACTAGTCGCCTCTTCCACACCCAAAGAAATAACAGACATAGAGGAAATACTGCAATGATAAAAGATCGACAAATGACACACAAAAAAAAACTAAAATGACTCGTGAAAGTATTGAAACATAATTGTGTAAGGCAGTGATGATACTCATCGCCCTGATGATAGAGGCAAAAATCATCTCCGAAATGCTTCTGTCAGGGTTTAGGTTCTTATGAAAGTGATGTCAGTCGTGGTCTTCAGAGTTGAAGATTGAGGCAGTATGTTCCTAATGAAATTTATCTATCTATCTACAGGTCCACACTGTGTCATAACTTAGAAAACGACCATCCGTCTACATTATATTCAGTTGCGAAAGAGGGCCTTTTATTTTAATCCGTGACGATCAAGAAAATATACTATTATTACACGAAGCTCGAATCTAAGCGTGCAGAAATTATTAAAAGCCCCCGTCTCATGGCCGAAAGTTAACAAAAGATATTAAAAGATGTACGCTTTCAAAAAGTAGCACTTTTATACGTATAATACGTAAATGCATTCTGAAAAAAAATTATTTCTGAATGCGCAAAGACGTACTATTAGTGTACTCCACTGACTCGGAAGTTAGGTTAGGTTAGGTTAGGTTGAGGGTCAGAGATGCTCCACTGCGGTTATTCCTTTGCCCCAGCTGCAACGGTGATGATGGAATGCAAGCGGAAATTGGGTTTTCTCGCGAACCAAACAGAATGATGGAAGAAAGAAACGGAATGGATCTAGATAACGGATCTAGGCGGGACAAGACTGGACAGAGGAGGTGTGGGGGAGAATTACGAGTCCAAAACAAAGGTCCAAGTTTCCGTTCCCAAGGGATCTGAATTGAGTCCCGACATAAAAGCAACAGAGTCTGCCCCTCAATCTCATTACAGCTGATGCAAATCTCAGTAAGACACAGTAAAGGGCTAAGTCCCTCCCT
>NW_019059956.1:1769-12636 GCF_000696155.1 Zootermopsis nevadensis | reverse complement strand
TTAACTCGTAGAAAGAAAGGAAATTTAATTATTTTTTATAAAACAAAGGACTGATAAACAGGGTGGGGAAAAAGGAAGAAAGAACAAATTGAAGTTGAAGTTCAACGAAACTTCATCAAGTCTACCTGAGAACGAAGAATATGAGAACGTATATAAACATTAATTTCGCGGTTCTATGGAGTCCAAACAAGTGAATCCTTTTAAAATACTTTCAATTAATGGACAGGAACACAGGCCTAATTTTAATATAAAAATATATTAAAATATAATAACCAGACCTGAAATTTCAAGATATCAATTACGTATCGAAATTCACGAAGACTTCACAGTACCATGTATTTTCTCTTACTTGTGATTACTGAGTAATTTATATTACATAAATCAACACGTAAAACCTTTATTTACGGCTCACGTCGAACTTTATTACAAGCGTTGTGTTGATGATGTACTTCTAGGCTGCAACTTCGCCATGTACTTGTACGCAAATGCCGTTTCGGTTGAATTGCATCCATCTTCAGGAAGGTGACAGTACATTTCTGTCAAAGTTCTGTATCTACCTTCTATTTATAACCCAGAAGTCGGCCATCTTTATTTTCAAAGAAATCCTTTGTACATCCGTATAGACCATTGAAGAAGACTGGGGAAGTTCTGGTATCGACTGGCAGCGGGAAGTAGTGTTATGACGTCATATGTTCCCAATGTGATAAGTTACGAGTTCGTGAACAATACAGCGGAAAAGTGTGGCCACAATATTACACAGAAGGGGCATGGTCTCGGTCAGTGATATGGTGCGAGAACGGTGGGGGGACAATTTCGATTTATTTGTCCGACGGAAGTGAACATTTCTGACCCAGAAACAGGCTCTCAGCTTCGGCTGTGGTTCGCGTCAATGGTGTTCTCCGAGGCAGCAGAATGGATGACCGTCATCTGACCAACAGCGACTTTCCTGTTCTAACCTTGCGTCTGACAACATCGGATCCCTTTGCCACGCCTGGCATTCCTTAGAAGAGCCAGTATCCGAGAAAACTACGGAATCAAGTCATTATACTCCCAAACTAATTAAATTTATTCTAATTTCGCAAGTCAGTTTTATGAACGTCTTATTAGGTGTTACACCGTGTAGCCTGTCAGAAGTTTACCGACGCTTCAGAGATGTCGTCCTAATGATGGATGCAGCAAGCACTTTTGAAACATATGTCAACTTCTATCATACTACACGGCGCTACAAACAACTCGTACTCCTCGCTGTGAGAACGTGAAACCTCGCCTATTTTTACGCATTTTAATATTATCGTCACGTCAACGATTGGATCGATTTTTATTTGAAGTTCTCACGCGAAAATTGTGTAAGGGAGAATGAGTGAAAAGGACCGAAAGAAATGGGGAAACATAAGAGAAAATTAAGGACAGAGATACAGGAAGGAAAGTACAATATTACTAAACTAAGGCAGAAATAACAAATAAAATGTTAGGAGAAACAGAACCGAAGAAACACAGAAGTAAGGGGAGAAAGAAATGGGAGACGAATATAGAAAGGAATAAAGATAGAAAGAACTCCTAGACGTAGTAGAAAATTTGAGTAGGAAATCTGAAAACAAGATAGCGAAATTAGAAAGTTTTCAGCCCGCACACAATAATCTTTTAAGCTTCTCCCACCACCCCCGATGTCAACGGGGATTACAAATGGTCGAGACTGCTCTGGCGGGCGTAAGATAACAGAGTGGGAGGAATTTTCTATAGCCGTTGTTACGACAGTATTTTACAGAGTAAAACAGGTCAAGTATGGCGGCTTTCGTCCAATTAGCCACCTCACACGCCCACACGCAGCGGATACAGAGTTCATTTATCTTCGACCCACTACGTGTCGCTGGAAATCCAAGTGACTGACTATCGCATCGAAACAATTTCCAAAGTAGTAACAGTTTAGAAAGTATTAACAAAAAACAGAATATTTACGCGTATTATGCAGACATTATGGTAGAAGAATCCGAAGGTCCAACACCGCTAATATCAAAGGCCACCACTGAATACGGTACTGAGTGGAAGTTTACGATGTATCTCTGTAAAATTCATCTTAAATTTTATCCTCAAATTCGCAAAGTCTTAAAAAAAAATCCCGTCATTCTGACCCATTCCAAGATTTCGTAACGCATTTTTATGCACGTGAACGTCTTCCTGGGTGTTACGCCCTCAGTATGGTAGAAGTTTATCGGCGATTCAAACTTCTCGCGCTGGTGAAGTAGGTAGCACGCAATATTGTAGTTGGACAGATCTAGACGTGTTGGCCTATCTTTACTGAATAATGTGTGAGGATTCCGGCCAGTAACGGGGTCTTATGAGCACCGCAGTGCAACTTCGGGTTTTTCATAAATGAAACGGGTACTTTCTTGTCTAGTTCGGTGACTATCAGATCCGGAAGAACTCTGATTCATGCAACTTTTAATCGATGTGTGTATGACGTCATAGAAGACTCAGTTCGATAGACGCTAAAAGTAGCCGGTGCATCTTTGTCATGTACCGCTCTATATACATCGTGTTGGACGAGTTCGTCGGTTCTAACTCATGGTGATGTAAGTCAGTGACTTGCGTTTCTATCAATACCCAGTGAAACAGCTCAATTTTGAGCCACAGATCACATCCGGGCGATAAATCAAGAGGACAAATGTGATATAAAGCAAAGGACTTATCTCAGATTCTACCTTGTCTCCATTGTACTAGTCCTTGGATCCATTCAAGGCCCCAGTTTCTTGACACAGACTTCAATGTGTTTTCTTTTCTACATAATGAACAATGAACAATCTCTAATACAACATTAATTCTGTTCTGAGATTAATTTCAGAATTTATTTTATCTTCAAAAAACTTAATTTAATATCAGTGAGATATAGAAAGGTTTTAACGAATGCAATTGGAGTGTACCTTTTCATTCTTGTTATGTACAGGTAATTTTGGTTACAATAATAAAGAACAAGGACTTTGGGAGACATTATTACGTTCTGTAAGAGAACGCAGACTGATGCAGCATCTCTGTTAAATTCCTTAAGGGAATTTAGAAGATAAACAACATTACAGGAAGCTTTTATATTATTGAAGTCCCTCTGGAGAACAGAAAACAGACATTTTAGAGAAGGAAAGAGGACTTAGTACTTCGTAGATATTACAGAATTGCTTTGTCTGTCTACAATTCTGAGGACAAAAATCTTGTGTTTTTTCATTCATTAAACTATTGCTTTACGTAACACGTGTGCGAACAAATAATTCGTTCACGATGACAAATACAAAAAAAAAAAGATTGCAGTACTTAAAATCCATCGTATTTTTATCCTTGCATCTCAAACAAAAAGTAACAAACAGCAAAATCTGAAGATAGGAAAAGCTCCTAATCTTTTTATTTTCTTGGTCTCAAGGAGCACCGTGTTCAAAGAAATTGCAGGGCAAGTCTACCGTACGAGCAATCCACATAACGCCACACAAAAAGAAACAGATTTATCACCAAATTCAAACAAATACTTTTCTTTTTTATATTATTGCTTCTAAGCTCGTACATCACGAAAAGGCGGGATAAAGCTGTCGTGGGCTGCTTTAATATACAATTCCTACACACAAATCAGGGCCAATATCTTGCAATAATCAATCTAGTATATGTACTATACTTTTTAACCCTTGTCACCCCCTCCCCATTACGCAACTTCCAGGCAGGAACGGTAGCTACAAGAACACTGAAAAGCTATCACGGACGGCCGAAAGGGAATGGTCCTCCAACATGGGGGTTAAGAATTTCCCAACGTAACAAACGAACATCTTACGAAATTTCAAAAAGAGTCCTGGATGTGGTGAGCTCTTATGACAACGGCAATGACCTCATATAATTATGTACCAAACGTAACTCTGCAGTCGACAATCATAACTCATGTACATATGTCTGGTATGTAAACGTCGTTTCTTTATGAAGTACATACATCACTTGTGTATGTTTCTGTATACTGACAAGGACTTACTAAGTTAACTATGAAAGCTGTTTGTCTATTCATAAAGGAAAGAACTACATTATAAATTATTAATATTATAACAACGTAAGTCACTACACAAATGAACACACATGTACCCTTACAGTGCTCATAATGTAGTGAACGGTAACTTAATTTCAGTGTATACATCTAATACAATTAAAAACAGATAATTCTTGAATCTCAGGATCGATCAATGTTAAATACTACGAAGTGTAAACGAAGCGAGAGTGTTAACACTTTTTTATCAATTTAAAATATTTTTTAATATATTTTTTAAAAACTATTAGATATTTAATGCAATCTCTTCACCAGCCGTCAGACGCACGTTACTCTACACAACACCTCTTGATAAATATAACGTCTGACTACAATAAGCAACTTACCATGAAAATGGAAAGCTACAAACAGAACTACGGATTATTATAATATATTGCATTAAATATCTAATATAATGTAAAATCGTATTTACGATTAAGAGCGCTAATATAATATTTTACACAATAAAATGTTTTAATATTATATAATTTTTACAACACCAATAAACTTCAAACGTTTGTGTATAGACTATACAAAATAAATATACAAAAAATCACTTTAATCAGACAATTTAATGATCCATTTATGGATGTTATTTTCATTAGTACGGATTCAGACTGTGTTAAAATTCGTTATTTATAAACTCAAAGACTGTAAATGTCAAGATACCAACTGTTAACATTTAAAACGTGTTTTTTTTTTACGCAACAGTGTAAGTCACGTCCACCATCTATATTCAGTCTACAACATTTCACACGCCACCCACCAGAAGCTAATTGGTTATCACCAGAATAATGGTAAACTGACCCAGATTCAGGCCAAAACAGATTGTTACCGCTACACTAACCCATCCAGCAGCGTCCAAGCGCGAATATTACATAACTTTACTCCAGCACGTGTAATACTACCGCGCAAACCAAGTCACGATGAGCAAAGGTGACCTAACGGCCATCAATTAATCTTTCAGTTAACAGAACGCATATCAGTCCATTATACAGTGGAACGGTCTGCATTAGCCAGCCTGTCCACGTTGATCCCGTAACACATTACAATAGATCAAAGTAAGATTTACGAAGGAAGGGTCAGGCTTTTGTCCGAGTATTGTAACAGCGTCACGGGAAGGACATCTGATATCGACAAACATGGCTACCTGCGGTGGTTTCGAGACTCACAATCGACTGAATCACAACATAACAGTACCACCCACAAACATTGGCAACATTGTGCCGGATTACAATCTCGATTTCCTTTATCAGACAACATTTGCGACAAACGCGTAACACCCCTGAGATTTCCGCAGAATTTCACCTCTGAACTCCGATGGCACTTGTGACGTCATAGTTACCTGGCGCCAACAACCTTTGTGTGAGCGGATTATCTCTGACTAGGCGATGACGTCATACGGCGGATTCCCCCACTTATATGTGCGGCGTGCTGAGGTTTCTCCAACCAGTCACACGGTTTCGACATACTTAGAAGATGGGGGAAGGTAGGGAAATGAGAGGGAAATTTATCTGGCTAGCGAAAAATCCAGTTTCTTTCAACTCCTATCTCCCATAGATCCCGCCTGAGATTATCCTCCCATCTACGTCTAGGTCTCCCCAGCGGTCTCTTCCCTTCAGGTTTCCCAACCAGTACCCGGTGCACACCTCTTGTCCCATCCATGCGGGGTACATGGATGGGACAAGAGGTGTGCACCGGGTACTGGTTGGGGAACCTGAAGGGAAGAGACCGCTGGGGAGACCTAGACGTAGATGGGAGGATAATCTCAGGCGGGATCTATGGGAGATAGGAGTTGAAGGAAACTGGATTTTGTTGGCCCAGGACAGGGTCCGGTGGAGGGCTTTGGTTAATTCGGTGATGAACCTTCGGGTTCGGTAAGCCATCTAGTTAGTTAGTTAGTTAGTTAGCGTTCCTTATAGTGTCGCAAAGCTGTGACAAGATTTCGTGCAAAGTACCCGTTATTCTTAACAGAATTATTTTAAAACACGTTATGTGGAGGAGAGTTTGATTAATTGAGTCATTTGTAAGACGATGTAGTGGGTTGGAAAATTTTCAGCTACCGAAAACACATTGTGCTAAACAGAACTTGATACAGCAAGTTCTGGAGAGTCTTCAGTTACAATTTACCTGTTCAAATAGTTAACCTTCGTAGCCGATATAGTTAGGGCTTAAATGTTAAATGTAGCAAGGTATTTCAGAAAGTGATTTTAAGCTGCTTCTCAAAGCAAACAGTGAAACTTCAGATTCTCTAAGATTTAATGTTCCCGCTTTAGGATACATAATTGCAACCTGTTTTGACAGGTATCACCCCAAGAATTAGTCATCAAAGTTTCAGAACAATAATAATTGTTATGAGCTTTCGGTTTCCGTCGGCAGAGGAGGCCGAGGCAATCAGACCACGCTGAAAGGTGTCTAAGGAAGAAACTGTGTTGGACACGTGGGAACAGTAAGTGACGAAAACAGACGAACAGAGGAAATGGTGACCATTATTATGAATTGGTTACGAATAAGTCGTGTTTGGATGTTTCACAGTTATTTAATACACAGTGAGCGAGAGACAGGTGTGAGGTTATTATTTTTGGTTAGCAACACTTTTAATTGCGTTAAATGATATGAAGATTAGCAAATAAATGTGGATGGAAGCCGTGATTAGATACGAGATACCGAAGAAAACCTCGAAAAATATCAATCTCCAGACAAGAAATACGAGCCGGGGATCTTCAGAATACGTAGCTGCAGTACAAAGCAATTCAGGGCGACGTTAGATAATTTGATATAACTTTTATTTTTTTTCGTAGAATAAATAATCCTATTTTGTCCTGAAACTTCTCAGCGAAGGTTCCAGACAAATATGCAATTAAAGTATGCCCTTGGGATATGAACAATTTTAGGGGCGCGCTATTCCACGATACTTTGTTTATTTTTAATTAAGAGAGAGACTAGTCTCATGACTACACAAAAAATTAATTAACAAATTATTGCTCTCTATTCATAATATTTACAACAATAAACATGAACCAAAGGCAAACAGCTGTTTTCAATTGTTATAAATGTCTCCCTATACACACAATCTGCACTCGTACGTAGATACCTGTTGCCACAGCAACAAATAACAAAGAAACACAAAACAAAGGATCTCGCATTATTCATGAAATACTAGGGTAATAAAATAAATGAATATAAGATGGGCAGGACATGCAGAACGCGTTGGAGAGATGAGGAATTCATATAAAAAATTTTCTTCGAGAAGCTGATGACCAACTATCATTTCGTCACTTCGAATTTTATTCTATAGAGTCCAAATATTATTTTTTGTAAGAAATATAATTTTTATATAATTCACAACATCACTAAGCAGTCTGGAAGAACAATATATTTTTATATGTGATGACTGTAAAATATTACAGTACCGGCAGATGTAGTGAGGAAACGGAATTAGATGGCAGATTTATTACGTAACTCTTCAAGATCGGAAATATAAAATTATATTCCCAATTTCACTTTCCCCTAATTCCCTTTACGTACAAATATTTTCTCGACCACTTTGCTTCAAACGCGTTCAATTTATTTTACTAATATTAAAACAATCCACGATTCTTTAGAACATAAGACCATAATCTTGTTATATATTTAAATTAATCCTTAAGAGGCACTGTGTTAAAGCCTTTCTTGGGAACCTACACATAACTCCTAAGACGTAGTGCGTACAGAATTCAAGCCCTTCAGGTCTTCTAGTGATATTTTTTAAACAATACTGTGTAGAACTTCTGCTGCCAGCCATTGTTACACGTGGTTACAGTGAGAATCTACTTACAGGGTTTATATCCCTCTCAAAATCCATCATAAAACATCTCAACTCTCGTTCTAAGCATCCTTTCACAAAAGAAACAAATGTTTACAAAGACATAAGAATGCGTAAGTAGATTCGAATTAAGCCGAGTTGGATAAACGCGAAGCTGAAAATAAAAACTACCTTACTACCAGCTTGAATGTTTCATTAAATAGTAGTTAACTAATTCCATGTAACACAGTCCTTCAGAATCTTACAGTCGCTCAGCTAGTCAACAAATTCCCTGCCTTCTACGAAACCCTAAGGTTCATTACCGTGTTCACTGACCCCTATTCTAAGCCTTCCTGTTTTTCCAAGATCCATTCTAATATCCTCCCGTTCATGCCCAGATCTTCCGAGTGCTTTGTTAACCACAAGCCTTCCTTCCAGCCATAGCGGTCTGCTCATTTCTCATCTTAGCAATTCGTGTTACATGTCCCACCCATAAATAAAAACAAAGCCAGTACATCCATGGAAAAAGTTAGGAATGATGTTTGTTGGAACATAAAACTTAGTTTAAAAGATCTTATGTTTTTTTTGTACTCTGTTTTTACAATGCACGCGCATAACTCCCCCAAACAGACACAAATTTTACGTACACAACAGAAACAAAATGAAAGCAGGAAAGAGAAATGAAGAACTTCCGTTTGGTCACTTTCTAACATGACACTGAAATCCGAAAAGGGAGGTTTCGAAATAAAAATAAATTCTGAAAGAGAGATTCTGAACTACAAGAGAGTTTACCCGTTCTTCCTCGCGCACTCTTCAAGTCTCTTCTATGAACTAAAACGAAGAAACTTTTTCAAATGTCTCCTGCACACACCATAACGTTCAAGTGATCTCACCTCACCTTGCTGGACTCTGACATACAAAGCAATCCGTGCTTTTGAAATGTTCAAGTTGCCTGGTTTATGGGGAGAAAGATATAGAGAAAATGTGCCAATATTTTTATTCAACTCTCTGTTCACTTGTTCTCGTAAGTTAGAGGGCAATTTTAAACAAATTTCCTAGTCGAGTTCGGAGGATACAAAAATATGACCACCAACCAAGCAAGAACATATAAAGAAGCATACAGAATGTATCATACAGTCTGCCCCTAAACTGAATGCCAAAAAGTACAGACACGAGGTAACAGGAGAATGGAGAAAAATATATAACGAAGATATTCATATTTGCTGTTCACGTAAAATTTTTACTCATGAGAGGACAAAGCTGGCTATTTCGGGAAATAGTATGGAGGTCATGAATTGAATTCATCCGGCTTAGAGGGTTCTTGTTAACACGGTAATAAACCTTCGAACCGCATAAAATACGGGGAATTTCTTGTCTAGCTACGCGTGGTATTAGTTTGTCATGCATGCTACATGTCCACGAAATATCCTAATTAATTTTATCATATAAAACGAATAAATAAACCGTGAAGCTTTTTCGATTCTATAAGTTTTTTTTATTAAGGGTGTCCCGCGCCGTAGCCGCGCGGTCTGAGGCATCATGCTTCGGAGAGGCGATATGGAATGCGCGCTGGTTCGAGTCTCGGGGGAGAAGAAATTTTCTCATGAGCTTTCGACCAGTGTATGGAACCGGTGCCAACCCAGCATCGTGAGGAAATTGGGGAGCTACAATGAGTAGCGTAATCCGGTCATGAAAACTAGCAATGGCTGGGGGTTCGTCGTGCTGACCACACGTCATCCTATATCTGGTTGGATGATCGTTCACCTCTGCTTAGGCATGTGAACGTGAGGCCAGCAGTCAAGCTAGTCGGCTTTGGCCCTCAGGAGCTGTTACGCCACGGATTTAATTTAATTTAATTTAATTTAATTTTATTTTTTTATTAAGGTTCAGTTAGCACACATTCATACAAATACACACTTCTTGCTTAATATATAGGATAGTCGTATTCATATGTTTAGGTACAGAAAGCAATAAGTTCTTTTTTTTGTCCTCCGTTGAAAAATTATTGACTTTTTTTTTCCGGATCATCGAAGAACAGACTGTAATAGCGCTGTCTGATACAGAAAAATTTCCAGAGTCCAAAAAGAGCAAGGACTGAGCAGAGAAACGTTTAGTCAGCATGGAGTTCTACAAGAATTATTACTTTTCTTTTATCTGTTTCCCTTCTTCGGCGATCCTACACGGATGGGATCTGTCGATGTAAGATGGCTTCGAATTGCGAGGCACATACGTGAATAGCAAACAAAACCGGGCTATTCAATTTTGTCGGAAACATTTTTTTTTTCTCTCTTTCCGTGTGATTTCGTGAAATACATTCAACAGAATTATGTCAAAAAGAAGAAGAAGAAGAATAAACTTAGTGTCGTCAGAATGCACCAATATGCGTACATCTTGAAATATATACTTGTTTGCAATTGGTTGGTCACTCCCAGATAACGCGGGTAAATAGATTGTCAATGTTTGCAACCATCATAATTAGAGCCAGGCCGCGTAACTGACGCGAGAACGAATTTTCGAAAAAGAACTTGACGATATAAGAGAAAATAAGCATCAATAATAAATAACGAATATAAACAAAATAAGATTAGAGAAATAAATATGGGAAAAAGAGAGTAACGTGATAAAAATATACATGAAAAAAGATAACTAGAAATACGAGGAGAGAATAAATAAATAAATAATGTTAATAGTCACATATTTGAGTTACGTGAATGTCATCAGGTCATTTGTGTTTTCTCCCATGTTCAAATGACCACTGCGTGTATTTACGTCACCCAGGAATGTTATTGTTTAGTTAATTTGTCCGACACAACCGACGTATCAAATTGATTACGTAATGTTCCTCCACTCTAAATGCAGTTATTTACCATGAATATTATTTCACATCCCTGCAAGCACACGTTAACTGCAATCTTACGCTCTGTGAATTTTGTTGTTATACACGTACAAAGCAAAGATTAACGTCCAATATGTATACAAGAATTCCATCAGTGTTATAAAAAGTAGATTTATGTAGTATATAAGGGCTGTTCTGGGGA
>NW_019059955.1:140743-152551 GCF_000696155.1 Zootermopsis nevadensis | reverse complement strand
TACTATAAATATACCACCATCAGCGTACGTGATCTCGGATCTAAATGGGAAATTGGAAGGTGTTTTTAACAAGCAATCACTGAAACCAAACTTGCAGGCTGACTGATGACACGACATTGCCATTTCCTGATTTGGCTGATCATATGACGAGAATACAAAACGTCAAACTTATTTGCAACGAGAATACGTAATTTAATTGACAGTGCGTCGTTAGAAAGCCATCTGTTGCCAATAAAAAATTTATAACCTTCCATTATTGCGTCCGAGACCTACACATTCATCCGAAACATGCCTTGCACCTTTAATTGGTTTGTAATTTGTATGCGCGCGCATGCGTGGCTGTGAGTTGGTGGCGCATGCGCGTGAGAGTGGATGACGGCTCAGTTCAACATTTGTTGTAATGTTACGATCATCAACTACGAAGACCAAGTTTTTTGTCTTTCCTATCAACAATTCTGATTTTAATATGAAGGCAGGAGACGCAAATGCTTCGTGTATTTCACGCATAAGTGGCCTGAGGAACGCAGGAGGAGGGCAGGCACGACAGCCAACGTGTGAAAATGAAAACGCAAATCAAGTGTTACCAACGTAGTTCAGTGAAACTCACCAAGTGCAATGTGTCAACCAAAGGCCGATTGCGAATTGAATCTGAGATGTTTTAACCAATATTTGTGTCTGTACGTAACTACGATAATCGACGAACTTAATTACCTCCGTCGCCGTGGCCAATTCGGCCGTTGCACGTCCTCAGGACAGAGAACGTGTAAACCGACTTAGCTACACTATAATTACTGTTCTGTACATGAATTTTAAGGGAGGCGACAAGAGAGTTTGCCTTGCCCACTAATTAGTCACAGTCCAAGAAAACAATAATTAATAACACGAGTAACGATAAAGCAAACGATGATTAGTTAACCCAGGAAAGTAATTAGGGCACATAAATCAAATTAATTAAACTCAAGTAAAACTCAAAATACAACCAGACACGTTCCGGCCAATTAGTTGAATGCAGTGGCCAGACGTTACTCGCAGAAGATAAGAATTACGAACATCTGGGCGACAAGGTGTCTTTTTACATCTCGTCTCCACAAGAACTGGCGGGCTCTTAACCCTTTTTTATGCACATTGCCCGAATGGTACGATTCTGACAGGCGTCATCGTGGTTTACGCTAGGCACTACACCTTATATGGCCACGCGAGCTCATCCGAGATGAACCTTGGTATTTCCTGTCGCAAAAAAAATGACGACGCGTGGCTACGGCGGTAACCCAATGCGTCCTTCCGGTGGCAAATACCGGGGGGCTGTGTAAAATACGACACCCACCTAACTAATTCAGGCTTCCCCAATAGTGGACCCAACCAACCAGATGGCTTACGGAACCCGAAGGTTCATCACCGAATTCACCAAAGCCCTCCACCGGACCCTGTCCTGGGCCAACAAAATCCAGTTTCCTTCAACTCCTATCTCGGATAGATCCCGCCTGAGATTATCCTCCCATCTACGTCTAGGTCTCCCTAGCGGTCTCTTCCCTTCAGGCTTCCCAAATAGTGGACCCAACCAACCAGATGGCTTACGGAACCCGAAGGTTCATCACCGAATTAACCAAAGCCCTCCACCGGACCCTGTCCTGGGCCAACAAAATCCAGTTTCCTTCAACTCCTATCTCGGATAGATCCCGCCTGAGATTATCCTCCCATCTACGTCTAGGTCTCCCCAGTGATCTCTTCCCCTCAGGCTTCCCAACCAGTACCCGGTGCACACCTCTTGTCCCATCCATGCGCGCTAAATGCCCAGCCCATCTCATTCTTCTCGACTTAATCACCCTGACAATATTGAGGGAGGAGTACAGATTTTTAAGCTCGTCATTATGCAGTTTTCTCCACGCCCCATCGTCTTCCCTCCTAGGCCCAAAATCCTCCTCAACACCCGATTCTCAAACACCTGTAATCTGTGTTCCTCCCTCAGAGTGAGAGACCATGTTTCGCACCCATACAAAACAACAGGCAGAATTATTGACCTGACCTAACCTGCGGATTCGAAATAAAATGCAACTGTAGTGCCTGAGGCCCATGATCGTCAAAGGAGGGGGCGTGGCTGGTTCTACTTCACGGCTCATGCACCGATGGCGCCCAACCCAGATCAAGATCAAGATCAAGATCAAGAAAACTCGCGCCAGTCGCTTACACTTACCGAGAACACGAGAGGAGCTGGGAAGCTTTTAGTTGTGACTGTACTTCTTCTTGGTGGGTAATTTCTCTCAGAATACGGGAAGATTTGATAATTAATGTGAGCATTATGTCGCTGGTTCATCAGCTTTCTGAACCGTCACCATCCACGAATCCCTTGATTTCAGACTGAAGCTTGCAAAGTCTTTCAAGTACCTCATATTTCCACAGGAAAGTGGAAGGCTATAATTCAGTTAGGAGAGAAGCATTCTCAAATATTCTCATTGAGTTTGGCAGAGCCATGAAGTGATTCAGGTTCATTAAAATGTGTTTAAATGAACCCCATAGAAAAGTCCGTACGGGTAAACATGTCTGACAGTTTCCTATTCAAGACGCTCTAAAAGAAGGCGATGCTTTATCTCCATTGCTTTTTAACCTTGAGTCAGAACATGCAATTAGCAATGTCCAAGTGAACCAGGCGAGACCAAAATTCAATGGGTCTGCGCTGATGACGTAAATCTGCTGGGAGTGCCTGAATAAAACACAGAAGCTCTAATTGACGCTGGTAAAGAGGGGCGAGGGGGTGTAGAAGTGGACGCCGCGGAAGGTAATAATTTTGCTTCTTAATTTGTGTTTGGACGCCGCGGAAGGTAATAATTTTGCGTGAGTTGTTTGCTTCTTAATTTGTGTTATAACGTCGAGTAAAAAGTGGACGTGGTCGTGACACTTGCACAGAAACATCGGAATATCGACTCTACGGACCAAGAACCTAGCTGAGTGCGATCCATGTGGGAGGAGGAGTGCTAACCACTGCACCTTGAGATTTCTTTGCAGCGCGGCGTTCAGGATGTCGCAGTCTTAATAAGGACGACGCTGTGTGTCCCTGAAAACTGAAGGAGCATTAATTACCTCGTTCCTTTCAAAGTTAATGACTGCCTCTCCCGTCTATTATGGAGTCAGTCGCTACTGCAGGACAGTAAAATGGCTTCTCATTCGACATCGACTGCAAGAACGCGGCAGTGACACTAATAGAAATTCGAAGAAGTCAACCATCACGCGAGAAAAGGAAGGAAAACACTTTTGTGCGCTGTATTTATCAAAATATTTCAACAAACGTTTGGAGCATCGTATTTTTAGGTTATGCAACAAATAATATCAAAAGGTTTTTTCGAAATTTGTTCACCTGGAGTTTCGAAAGTCATTCGGTAGAGAGGAAGTCAGAGCTGGTTTACTGTTGAAAGAGAACCGCATTTAAACGGCGCTGGATCGACTGACGACGTCTCCCCAACACTCTTCCCTCTTCGGTGCCTTAATTTCCGGTCAGGCGAGACAGGAAGTTGAGTAAGACTCCAGACTCGGAACGGATCAAATAAGATGGATTTCCGAAGAGCACGTACACATGTCAACGGAGCCATTTGCGATGTTGGTAAGGCAGATGTTAGCAGTTATCGACCGCTTGTCACTCAGCTCGTCATCAGAGAACTTCTCGAAGCTCGATTCTTTCACAGGCCACTGCAACATTTCACCCCGGGGAGTTCGGACCAGCGTCATTTAAATTCACGCATAATTCGCGTAACGACGCTGAGTTTGACCTCGGGAATTGAAAACGGCCAGACATGGGAACAAGTCCTAATCGTGTAACAGACTTCGCGTTTCGCCAACTGCGGAAGAAGCCGTTTCCGAGGAAGCGGTGGGACGCGAGCGACCAACGCCGCACAAAAGAAATGTGCGTAAATTATATTGAATCAGCGCAAAAACGCCCACCGGAGATGTCGGAAGTTTCGCAGAAATTCTATCAATAACCAGAGAAATAAACTGTCATAAAGAAACTCCCCGACGCTTGCACAAGCGATGAACGGTGATTCACTGTGGAGATGTTAACCGCGTGTTCTTCGCCAATATTTACGTTCATCTTCACCATAATATAACTAACTCCCGCAGGTCCAACGCCGACAACACCAAAGCCCGCGATCAGACACGATCCTGAGCCAACTCCGTCCATTTGCCATCCTCACGGCCGACTCCCTAAGATTCATCTTGATTTTATCCTTCCATCTTCTTCTTGGACTGCCCAGTGGTCATTTTCCAGAAGAATTCCCTACCACCCCTTAGCCTCTCCCCATGCGTGCTATATGTCCAGCCCATCGGAGCTTTGTTACATTTAACTATCCTCACTGTGCTATGTTTACAATTCGTTATGTTAATATTCTAAATTCCCTATTTATGTCATCTCTCTCAGGTCCAAATATCCTCCTGAGCGCCTTTATTTTCAAACAAATGTAATCTACGTTCTTCCTTGAAAGTAAGAGACCGTGTTTCACAACCATACCAGACAACAGGCAAAATTATTGCGTTATATATCCTGATCTTTGGCGTTTTTGATAGAAAACGAGATAACAGTTTTTGACGCGTTCCATACACAAATAATCCGGTTGCCTCAGACGTCACTTAAGACGTCGAATCCTCCGGCACGGCTCCGGGCACTTTCACGACGATCATCAATGTCACGTGTCCCGCTGAACAATTTCCCCGTCGCCCTGATGACGGAGTCATCGAGGACCTACGAAATGTCGGTAAACTTCTACGAGACAGCCATCTTGCGGCTAAATCCAACTTTCCGATCTGTCAAGGCATAAATGAACTAACATCAGGTTTCCGAACAAATCCGCCACAGAAATTCCTTTGTGACGGAATGCACTCTTCCGGTCTCTGATGTTACTCGCCGACACGGAGGAAAACTGTTCGCTTTCCGATACACGTGAACGGAATCGAAAAAGTTTAACGAATTTCCGTAACTTCGTAAATAAAAGGTGAGACAGCAAAGCAAAAATGCCTGCAAGACCGGCACAAGCGACGGCCTCACATCGATCAATCTTCGGGTTCTCCCGAACACCGATCGATCTGCTCTGCCTCGACGTTTCTTTGTCACGCCCCACTTCTGAAGCGTCTTTCCGCCCCGTAGCTTTACCTCATGCCGTGTGCTTCCTCAGGCGCACAAAAACTCCAAACGCGTAACAGCATTATAACTTCTAGAACAGGATCCACCGACGTAACAGCATTATAACTTCTAGAACAGGTACCACCGATCATGGCCGCTGACCTTACAGGGAGAGCCCTCTCAATGAAGGAAGGAAGGAGTTTCCGTCGGTCAGTGCAGAAGCCCGATAATTGCTGTCTTGTGACTGCGCTGGGTTGACAACACGCCACCTGCTCGTTCCAAAACATTACGCAGTCAGAGCCGAGAAATTGTCACAGTAAAAATTCTGCCCCTTGGTTGAAAACATTGCTAATACCAAATTTAAAACCAAACTCCGTTCTGGCCATTGACATCGCCTCGTATCACAACACTCAGACAGACAAACCACCGACGTCTCACTCAAAGACGGACGAAATTGAAGCCTGGCTATTGAAAATCTTCGTCGTATTTTGTGACAACTGTACGATTTAATCAAATTAATTAAGCCAAAGAACGAACAATATGTGATTGGTCAGATTTTAGCAGACAAAGAACGTCCTGTGCTGAGACTTCCCGATTTAAACCCCACTGAACTTATTTCGGCAAATGTAAGACAATGGGTTGCAAGCAAGAACACGACATTTAAAATTAAGGACGTCGAGCGTCTGTGTCGCCAGAGAGTCGAAGAAATTGGGCAAGAGGAATGGGAGAATGTATGTCGGCATGTGGAAAGACTAGAACAGATTTATTATGAGCAAGAAGGCGTAATCGAAGATAATGGAGTGGACAACCGCAGCGGTAGTTGATGAATCGAGTGATATGTGAGGAGTGGAAGAATTGGAAGAGGACAGAAGATAAAATTATCTAATAATCTCCGCGGTGTTAATTTTCTAGTGATGTGTAGTTTAATGAAATCGACTTTCCCGTGCTACATAACGTGGTGATATTTTATTTGGAGTGCACTGTACGCGGCCTGCTCCCATCAATTCCGTCAAACGTCTGGTAACTGACTCGCTCCGAGGTTCCAATTCACAAAGTTCAACGGTCAAAGACGCTGGAACGCAAAACGATTAAATGCGTGAAGGTTAAGACGCTTAGGTTCGAGGCTTTCACGGCGGTGACTCTGAAGATGACGCCGTGCAGTCTCGTAGAATTTTACCGACGTTTCGGACGTCCTTGCTGCCTCCGTCATCAGGGCCGTCGTCTTTTAGTGTGCTCCTAGCAACAATTCTGATGTGAACTAAAGGACCTTCAAGCTCCACCGAGCAGAGTCCTTCCTCAAGACGCAACTGTCCCTCCGGGATTCACGAAACCCGGATTTATGATCCACTTAATATGACATCCATCATCAGCTCCGAGGTCCTCCACGTGGCTTCTTCCACTCGCGTTCCCCAAACAAAATTTTGTACTCGTCACCTCCCCAATCCCTGCTTCTTTATTTGTTGCCCGCGGAGACATTTGAAATAATAAAACGTCTTTTAACCAGCTGATTTTCGTAATGGTGAGGTGTAGTGTTTTCTTCGCGGTACGGACTGAATTCATAAATAATATTCAGACGATCTTCGGCTTCAAAGGGTTAATTAATTAGAGTTGCCGGCCTTGAGATGCCGGCTTACTAAGGCAGCGTCACAAACGCGCAGCTTAGCAAATAACTCGCGCAGAAAGCCGTGGACGAGGCGAAGCGGAGATGTCGAGAGGTATTTATCTCAATACAAACTACTAGAACCTAAATAAACACACGCTGGAACATTTAATCAGAACCTGTGTTTTAGAACATCTGAGAAATATCTCTAATATTGAGCATTGAAGTCTCGTAGAAGTTCAGCGAAGTTTCAAAGGTATTTATTTCCACCATCATCGAGGCAATGGCCCGATGATAGCCGTAATAACGTAGGCAGTAGTACGCGACTCTGAAACGTCGGTCGGTCAAGTCTATAAGAGTACGGGGCGCAGTACACCAGAAGGCCGTAATAATCTTATTTGCCACCGTGAGAACCTTAAGTAGCACTGTAAATTTTAACTGATCATTCCATCTCAGCTTCTCATGAAATTCCAAATGCTATTCGCTTATCAGACATAATTTCCGCTTAATCTACTTCATTAAAAGAGCCTTATCAGGTGGAACATCACCAAGTATTGTAATATGTAAAAATCAATGAAAATGAGATGGGCGGAGCATGTAACACACATGGGGAAATGAGCACAATTCAAACAAAGTCATGGTCAGAGAGTTGAAGGGTCCCTTAGGAGACTTCGAATAATATTAAAACGAATCCTACGGAACGTAGCGGCGTACTGGTTAGTATTCTATCAAATTTGAGATGTCCCAGGTTCAAATCTCAGTCCGATAAACGCTTCCTTAATCTTCTTGTCATTCGACGTTATTCTGAGCTAAAACAAAAAAAAATGCTCGAAAAGAAATATGGTGGGGAGCTGCTGATTGGATTCATACAGCTCAGGAAGCTGCCCGTGGTTCTTGTGAACACGAAGATTCCATAAACGGCGGGGACTTTACTCCTTTGAGCGACGAGGTAGCTACGAAGTTGAGTCATGCGTAAACGACATAAAACGATGACACGACCGTCAGCTGACCTCCGGACACTCGAGATGTCACTTAACTGTACCTGTGTGTGTGTTCGTGCGCACGCGCGTGCTATTACTTCAACAGTTCTCCGTTTCAGACTTTGTACATAGAAACAACGTGTATATAGTTTCTGTTACAGTCATGTAAGATTAAAGAAAGCAAGCGATGATATGATAACCAGCGAAAACACAGGAACACGAAAGAACGTAGAAGGTAGGGGCCTAACTCAAAGTACTATATCGGTGCCTGCGTGGAGGTACTGAGTAAAATATGACAAATTTCAGCCAGGACGGTATGGCCACTTGGAAAATATTCTCTTTGATTATAGCATAATATTTAAAAAATCTGAAAGGAAAAAGGACGCGAGGGAGAGGATTAAATTGACTTGCGTCAAAGTTCAAATATGGCGCTCTTTTAAACTTAAAACAAAACGCGATTACAGTGCGCTGAAGGAATGAATTATGTAATCCATAAAATAAAGTCCTTGAGAATAGAGCTGGTTTTTATATGTTTTATATCATTCATTCTGTTAGTTCATTAGCATATGAGAGAGGAACGTTTTGGTAAAACAATACAAATCCATTTAAATATTCTTCACTTAAAAGTCCCATTTAAAATAAACATCACATATGAGAAAGCAATTTGTTCCTGCCAAGCAAATATCCCAGACAGTAAGCTTAATTGATAAAGTCCGAAATGAGCTGGTCTTAGACAGGATAGGCGAAGGAAAAATCTTACGAGAAGAGGAGAGAGGACGGTGGGACACATTCTGAGGCACCCAGGATTGGTTAATTTGGTAATGGAAGGAACAGTTGAAGGGAGGAATTGTAGGGGGAGACAAAGATTGGAACATGTGACGCAATTTTTTGAAGCTGTGAGCTGTAAATGAAGAGACTGGCGCAAGATAGGCGAAAACGTAGGACCGCATCAAAGCAATCGAAAGACTGACGACAAACAAACAAACAAACAAGCTTAATTATCAAAAAATTAATGATTCGTCGCTCGTATTCCTCACATGGATATTAATAATAAATATCTTTCAAGATGGTCTGTAATTTATTCTAGTTTTATTTCAATACTTCTCGGTCTCGATCTCAATGACGTAATTAACCAGGACCTCGAAGAGAATGTAGAGGGACATATTTGATACTGGTACTTGTGGCCTGCAAAGCCATGACGACACTATCCCTTTAACACTTTAACACAGTGATAAACGGGAGACAGAATAAAACTGGGAGAAGTTGAAGACACATTTGACACGGCAAGATAGATCAATTTACGGCTATGAAGGTTTCCAGGCAGTACCCGCTCGTCCTTCTACTAAAGGTAAGTACAAGTAAAAGACGAAAACTGTATCAAGAAGAGATTTTTAGCGGGTTCAAACTTTATTCGTACACCATTTTGAACTCTGATATCAACTTTGGGAAAAAAACTTTTGAAGTTAACATGGAAAGCAATTTTAGGGCGGAATTATTATGTTAATATTGCGAGGACTGCATTATAGGCACGAAATTTTACATAAAAAACTATGGAAAACCTTGATCGAGTTGTTCGGTCGCAGAAACTTCCTACCTTAGCGATGGCTTTCATCATGATACCTGTGCGTTGTTGCCTTTTTGAATTAAAAATCCAGACACTACCTCAAACAAAACACAACACGCCACAATTACAAATGTAACAGGTCAATGATGTCTATGGAAAAAAATCGATGTTTATTCTGAGAATCATATGGAATCCATTATACTCTGTGGACAATATGAAGTTTATTTCAATGTGGTACATACATATATTTCACTGTGATTTAAACCAGGGGTGGCCAACCCAAATGATCTTTCGGGCCACTTTTGAAATGCATCATAACTCCGCGGGCCACATATAAAATTATATATCCCCATATTATTATTAATATTAATATTAATATTATTTTAAAATCAAAGTTAATTTTTTCTCATAATTTCGACAGATAATTTTTGAATATATGTATGCACAAATAATGTATTTTTTTAATTCATTAGTTTTCACTACTTTGGCCATTATAAAATAAATATATTTTGTAAAAGTGTGATGAATCTCGCGGGCCGGAAAAATGTTCAAGGCGGGCCGCGGGTTGGTACCCCTGATTTAAACAGTTAAGAGAAAATTAAATACACTTTTAAACGTGATTGTGGCAAACTACACGCGGTATCTTGATAAACTATTTTACAAAAATGAAATAAGATGTAGAAATCATAGAAATATGACAGCCGAACAAAATACACAATGAACAGTGTCGGGTTACATGTCTTCAGTGACGTTCACGTTCACAGTGTCAGGAATACGAAATGTAACACACACAAAAATGAACGACACGTTTTAAACACAAAAAAAAACATAAGCCCAGTGTGACAGAGAATGTGTAGGTCTTCAATCATTTGCAAGACAGTCCTTGCTCCTTCCTCCCTCTATTTTTCACCCCCCCCCTCCCCCGCCACATACTGTGGTAACGTCCATCATCTGTCTTCAATCTCAGACTTTCATCAGAAAAAACGGCCCCTTCCCTAGACATTCATTGGTCGAGCATTCATTGGAACAAAGTCAAGTCAAGTCTGCCCAGAATCAAATTACTGATAACGCTTGTAGGAGACTTTGTTCTTTGCGTTCTCTTGGAATTTCACAGACTCCGGCACGTCAACAAAAATGTAAGATATCACAACAAAAGTTCGTACAAAGCGTTAGTTGTTCTTTCATGCGCTGAAGACACGATAACGTAAAGAAAAATCTACTGAAAATGGAAACAAAACGTTGTCTGTGATAAGAAATCCGCCCTCCCACGTCCACCAAACTCTTTAGTTACAGTAGAAGGGACCAAACCGTGCGTTTCGCCTACGTCACTATCTTATGGGTAGAAGGAAAACAAGCGCACGTACTATGTGAACCAAAGACATTTCCTGTGGCCATAACACAATTTCTACTACCTATCCCCAAAAACGAAACCTTCAGTAAAAAGCTGATAGTCGCTCAATTAGTTAAAAAATTCCCCGTCTTTTTTTCGAATCCAAATTTTCATTACCATGTTCATGAAGAAGAGAAACACACCCCTTCCATTTTCCCTTCAAATTCATTTTAATATTATCCTCCACCTACGTCTTCCTCGTCGCCTCGTCCCTTCAGACTCCCTGAAGAACGATTTCTCCACATTTTACAGCTTATATACGACTATAAAATGGTATTTAAATTTCTTACGGCGGCGAGTATAAAGATGCCTGTCTTCTGGGTTGTATCGCCGTGTACTCATCGCCCTGATGATGGAGGCAGAAAATACCTCCGAAACGTTGGTAAATATCTACCAGATTACACGATAATTCTCATGGTAAATATCTACCAGATTACACGGCGCAAATTCCCAGATGACGGCCATCTTTCAACGTTTCGGAAGAATATATTGCCTCCATCCTCAATCCCACGAACGCTGTCACGTCTCCAGACTTTGAGTACGCGGACAAAGTGGCGTGCAAGCAGCGTGTGTGGCCAGCCTCACAAAGGATCAAGTCCTTGTGACGTTTCCTAATCAAAGCGACAGTTTTCTGGCTAGCGGAGCGCGTAAGACAGTAATTGAGACGGGGACCTAAATGTAAAACATGACATGAAGGGACAGCAATATCGAGGATGGTTGGGCGCCTACATAAAAGACGCCTATCGTCAGTCCTATGGGACGGAAAGAGAAAGCGTACCACAACTTCCCTTACATTGTCAGCTTTATTGTTTCATGAAAATCTAATGGTGGAGGGAAATTGTACAGAAGGGGGTGGAAGGTTTCATGCAAAACTGGCTCTGAATGACAATAATATAATTTTGGTACTTACACCTCTCTGCCTTCAAGGCATCATTCCGTCTTCACTACAAACTTCACATGCAGACGCTTTGTCAAAGTCTGTACGCAGTTTCTATACACAATCCACGGAATAGAATAAACAATATTAATAATATATTTCTTCATTTATTTTTCTCTGTGTATATAATAACTAACTAACTAGATGGCTTGCGGAACCTGAAGGTTCATCACCGAATTAACCAAAGCCCTCCACCGGACCCTGTCCTGGGCCGACAAAATCCAGTCTCCTTC
>NW_019059955.1:125670-140455 GCF_000696155.1 Zootermopsis nevadensis | reverse complement strand
CTTTCCCTGAGGCTTCCCAACCAGTACCCGGTGCACACCTCTTGTCCCATCCATGCGCGCTACATGTCCCGCCCATCTCATTCTTCTCGACTGAATCACCCTGACAATACTGGGGGAGCAGTACAGATTTTTAAACTCATTTTGCAGTTTTCTCCATGCCCCATCGTCTTGCGTATAATATTGTTTCTATTTTGGGTTTGTCTGTTATATTTAATACTGTACATGTATATGTTTAGTTAATCTGTGTAATATTTTTCATTATGTTATTGTTATTGTGTGTATTATCAGTGCTTGCCTGTTATTGGCTTCTTGCTGTTGGCAAACACTTAAATAAATAAAATGAATTGAATATAAAGATTACCAGTTTAAAAGAACTTCAACTCATCATAATATAAACGGAGCTAAAAAAATTATTCATTAAAAGCGTCGAACTTCAAACATTTGGGAAATTCAATTATAAATCAAGATTACATTAATGAAGAGCATCAGAAAAAGACTGAAATATTATCGTCTAGTTCCAAAGAGCATAATCATTCTCCCCCTTTAATACGTATGTAAAAATTGTAAGATTAAAAACGTCAGTACGGAAAACTGTATTATTTATTACTTGTCTTACTTTGTGTGTGTATTCTGTAACTTTAGCTCTAATTGTGATGGAATAATATACTCTACACACAAATGTTGGTGGTCAGATGAAGGATATGCGGGGAGGAGGCCGAAAAACGTGGAGGGAACATACCACTTCGGAGACCTCGGCGTATATAGGAGGATAATATTAAAATGAATTTTTATAACAGGTTGTTAGAATCTGGAGTTAAATATACCGGTTTAAGGCAGTGCCCAATGGCGGGGTATTCTGAAAAAGATAAACAATAAGGTTCAAGGACAGAGTGAACAAGTTAATGAATAAAAGACTAAGGACTCTGTTTCATGGAGTTACAGTATTTCAAAATAATAACACGTGATCAAGAATTCCTACCAACATGACAGCTAGTATTTTTGCCTAATATCATAAAAGTCAGGATTGAAGCTAACGGCGTGAGATCGGGTCGTAAAACAGGGTATGGGCGGAATACTGTAATGTAAATTGTAGGCCTGCTACGTAAGAAATTTGGACGTAAGGTCATTCTCAACAACTTACGCGAGAAAACATGTTTTGAACTTTTCTTATAAAGAAACTCGTAATGGCGTTTGCTTCACATTTTATCGGGTCTTAACTGTTTTCGTATTTCAAGACGAACGTGCATTTTACGTCATCTACAAATAACAGTACATTGTATTACCCGTGTCCGTCACGGAAATTCTTGGATGGTACACCATGGCGAAGGTAAAGGTTATAATTCGGGTTGTGGAGTCTACACGTTCTTCACCTGGGCTTACATTAAAATATAGTATTTTGAACAATTTTGAATAAAATCGGTCATTTCCATACGTCAGCTTTTTGAGATAATTGAGGGAATGTTACCATGGCAATCACGAATTACAAATGCGTCTTTTTCCACCAGAACCACATCCGTCCTTGCATTTACTACGCGTATAGAGAAGCCTTATATACACATACAGTCGGTTTCCTGTCAAAGCAACACGAGTCCTGGACTCGTGTTATATTGTAAGGCTTTGACCATAAAGAAACCACTAAAACCTACAGTGATTTAAATAGATTACTCCAGCAGTGACAAAAACATGTGACCACTTAAGTCATGCTATGTTACTTCAGTATTTTGTGGATATTTGCAAAAACAGGTACAAATAAACTTCTGCCTACAATTGTCGAAGAAAGAGGTAGCATATTTGCGTCATATTGTGAATTAGGTTAATATTTTAATATTTTCCGTCAAATCACAATTTTAATAAGATAATAAAATATGAAATATTTAAAATATAATTTCACGTTCCGCATCGATGATCGATTTACAAATTGGAACGTCTCTTTATGCAGTTTATTGACATGTTCTTATCAGATTACTCTTATATATTAGAACGAAGGTATTGTTTTTTATATGGCGTGGTTCATCTGATGTTCAATATTAGTCTGTAAAGCAATGATTTAAATAAATAAAACATTAATAAATATGGAGTAATATAGAAAACAAAATGATTGAAGTAAATAAATAGTAGAATGTATAAGTAAAATTTATTAATTTAATAAAAAATAAAAATGTTACTTCAAATTCTTCTCACATGGAACTTCACCTCATCAGACCTGATGAGTTGATAGAGACATGACGTGTCTGGTGGAAGACATCTAGAAGTATTACTGTGTCGGGTCGAGGTTTAATACTGAATTGCGGTTGCTCGTGGATTGCGTAGGTGAAAGGAGGTTGTTATGGTTGGGGTCAAGGATCTGGAGGACATTGAAGATGGGGTTATTAAAAAAAATATTGCATAACATTGTAAATGACTGTAATTCGAGTTTTAAATTTTACCAATCTAATTTATACCTGAGGACGGTTAAATATAACCGAAACATGTCGTAAGAGACGTTCCAATTTGTAAATCGATCATTCGATGCGGAACGTGAAATGATATTTTAAATATTTTATATTTTATTACCTTATTAAAATTGTGATTTGACGGAAAATATTAAAATATAAAAAATTAAATCAGAAATGATTCTTCGTTGGATAGGATGGGCTTTTGAGAAAAGGTGATTCATTGAGGTGTAACTTTTCCTGAATTTGTAACATGTGTTGTGTGAATTGAAACCAATTTATTTTCAGTTGTTACATTTTTTAACCGTTCCGCGTTAAAATAACTACGCGGAGGGATATATTTCTCGGGGAACTAATATTACCTCGAACAGTCAAGAAATAATCATCATTTATCGTTTGAACAAGATAACGATATTGGTTTCTGTTCTGAGATAGCTGAATCCAGTCAATATGGACCACATGTTATTTATTCAAAATCCGTTTTAATAATATCTCATATAAGTTTCAAAAGTGACATTTTATCTAAGATCTCCCGATTAACATTTTGTATGAATTAACATATCTCTCCCGTGCGTGCTACATAACCTATTCCATCTCATAGTTCTGATTAGCTTGTGATCTTAAAAATGTTTTGTGAGAGTATAAATTATGAATTTCTCATTGTAGTTGTATGGATTTTATTGCTTTATTTTCTCGTCGGTCCGTATATTTTCCTCAGGTACCTATTAGTGGTTCTTATGTCGTCAGTTCATATTAACGCAGGAAGAAGGACCAAGTTTTACACTCATAAAAACTTCAGGTGAACGATCAATTCTATTTTTTTAGCCTTTTAATTTTTACATATTCTTATGTTAGACGTAAAAAAATTCTGAACTGAATATTTTCGTGAATTATCTGGATTCAATCCACTCGTAATTCCCTCGAAAATGTAATTTGGATTTTTTTTTTAACGTCGTTCCAAAACTTACATGAACTTGTCATATTTTCTAACTATTTATTATAGGCATTTTCTCATCGCTTTCTCGCCCCGTGTTCCCATGCCCAGGAAAGTTTTCTAATTACACCAGGTTTCCATTTAATCCAATTTCTACGATAAACGGACATTGTGTCATTTCTAATATCTGTCGCTACTAAAATTTTCATCGGCGTATGGAGTAGATATCAAACTATTGTATTCAGGACGTAGATTTGTTTCATTAAACCCCTCGCTCCATTCAAATTCGCACCTGCATTAAAGTTTTTTTTTCAATAAAAATTCTATTTATATTTTAATATTCAGTTTTCATGGGAAGTGTTAGTTCACATGCGATATTTCTGTGTTTATGTTTTATTACTCCACACCTATTTAGCCTTTCGTCTGAATGCCACAACGCATATGGAGGATGTTCGTTTTTGGAGGAGTCTGGGGTATACCTGGATTGCCTTCAGGCATTGAGCATTAATTCTGAAACCATATCCATACATAAACCCTTGCCATAACATTTTCTGTGCTCAGAACTTTATCTCGTTATCCTTGCTACTGCATTAATTGGAGAAGGCCTCAGATGTTTAAAATCTATTTTAAGCTTGTTCAGTGGTCCATAAATTTGCTTTTACCCTTGTTGCGGTGTGCGAGGTAGGATAGTGTGTGTGTGTGTGTGTGATCCAGACCGACGTAATAGAAGTCTAAGCCACTTCCTAAAACAGTTCTGGAACGCAAGGGGATATAAATTTAAAACACGAAACTCTGTTTGAGGTTTTGTGGGAAATTTACCCATCCCTTTTGTTCGGGTACATCCGTAACAGGTCGGTTAACTTCGTACATAATAATTATACAGATGCTTAGAGATTAATAGCCGAACTCAGGACGATAATAGAGCATCAGACAGTTGCTGATTCTGTATTGGGTCCAATAATATTGGTAAGAGATCGGGTGGTAAAATAAGTAACTGAGTAAAATCCTGACTTTGCATATAAACATTCACTTGTAAAATATCACATTACATTCCCCATTTATGTACATGATTGTGACCTTCCCTTCGAACGTTTTCTGATGATTATTGTTCTTTATCAAGATAGACGTCAAGACTGTATTCTTTGATGACAAGTCGTGTATTCTGGTAGACGTTTACGGACGTTTCAGAGGCAGCAGACAGTTCTGAAACTTCTACCAGACATGGTGCAGCATCCCTTAAGAGAGTCATCTCTGTAGACCTTTCCCTGAGGCTTCCCAACCAGTACCCGGTGCACACCTCTTGTCCCATCCATGCGCGCTACATGTCCCGCCCATCTCATTCTTCTCGACTGAATCACCCTGACAATACTGGGGGAGCAGTACAGATTTTTAAACTCATTTTGCAGTTTTCTCCATGCCCCATCGTCTTGCGTATAATATTGTTTCTATTTTGGGTTTGTCTGTTATATTTAATACTGTACATGTATATGTTTAGTTAATCTGTGTAATATTTTTCATTATGTTATTGTTATTGTGTGTATTATCAGTGCTTGCCTGTTATTGGCTTCTTGCTGTTGGCAAACACTTAAATAAATAAAATGAATTGAATATAAAGATTACCAGTTTAAAAGAACTTCAACTCATCATAATATAAACGGAGCTAAAAAAATTATTCATTAAAAGCGTCGAACTTCAAACATTTGGGAAATTCAATTATAAATCAAGATTACATTAATGAAGAGCATCAGAAAAAGACTGAAATATTATCGTCTAGTTCCAAAGAGCATAATCATTCTCCCCCTTTAATACGTATGTAAAAATTGTAAGATTAAAAACGTCAGTACGGAAAACTGTATTATTTATTACTTGTCTTACTTTGTGTGTGTATTCTGTAACTTTAGCTCTAATTGTGATGGAATAATATACTCTACACACAAATGTTGGTGGTCAGATGAAGGATATGCGGGGAGGAGGCCGAAAAACGTGGAGGGAACATACCACTTCGGAGACCTCGGCGTATATAGGAGGATAATATTAAAATGAATTTTTATAACAGGTTGTTAGAATCTGGAGTTAAATATACCGGTTTGAGGCAGTGCCCAATGGCGGGTTATTCTGAACAAGATAAACAATACGGTTCAAGGACAGAGTGAACAAGTTAATGAATAAAAGACTAAGGACTCTGTTTCATGGAGTTACAGTATTTCAAAATAATAACACGTGATCAAGAATTCCTACCAACATGACAGCTAGTATTTTTGCCTAATATCATAAAAGTCAGGATTGAAGCTAACGGCGTGAGATCGGGTCGTAAAACAGGGTATGGGCGGAATACTGTAATGTAAATTGTAGGCCTGCTACGTAAGAAATTTGGACGTAAGGTCATTCTCAACAACTTACGCGAGAAAACATGTTTTGAACTTTTCTTATAAAGAAACTCGTAATGGCGTTTGCTTCACATTTTATCGGGTCTTAACTGTTTTCGTATTTCAAGACGAACGTGCATTTTACGTCATCTACAAATAACAGTACATTGTATTACCCGTGTCCGTCACGGAAATTCTTGGATGGTACACCATGGCGAAGGTAAAGGTTATAATTCGGGTTGTGGAGTCTACACGTTCTTCACCTGGGCTTACATTAAAATATAGTATTTTGAACAATTTTGAATAAAATCGGTCATTTCCATACGTCAGCTTTTTGAGATAATTGAGGGAATGTTACCATGGCAATCACGAATTACAAATGCGTCTTTTTCCACCAGAACCACATCCGTCCTTGCATTTACTACGCGTATAGAGAAGCCTTATATACACATACAGTCGGTTTCCTGTCAAAGCAACACGAGTCCTGGACTCGTGTTATATTGTAAGGCTTTGACCATAAAGAAACCACTAAAACCTACAGTGATTTAAATAGATTACTCCAGCAGTGACAAAAACATGTGACCACTTAAGTCATGCTATGTTACTTCAGTATTTTGTGGATATTTGCAAAAACAGGTACAAATAAACTTCTGCCTACAATTGTCGAAGAAAGAGGTAGCATATTTGCGTCATATTGTGAATTAGGTTAATATTTTAATATTTTCCGTCAAATCACAATTTTAATAAGATAATAAAATATGAAATATTTAAAATATAATTTCACGTTCCGCATCGATGATCGATTTACAAATTGGAACGTCTCTTTATGCAGTTTATTGACATGTTCTTATCAGATTACTCTTATATATTAGAACGAAGGTATTGTTTTTTATATGGCGTGGTTCATCTGATGTTCAATATTAGTCTGTAAAGCAATGATTTAAATAAATAAAACATTAATAAATATGGAGTAATATAGAAAACAAAATGATTGAAGTAAATAAATAGTAGAATGTATAAGTAAAATTTATTAATTTAATAAAAAATAAAAATGTTACTTCAAATTCTTCTCACATGGAACTTCACCTCATCAGACCTGATGAGTTGATAGAGACATGACGTGTCTGGTGGAAGACATCTAGAAGTATTACTGTGTCGGGTCGAGGTTTAATACTGAATTGCGGTTGCTCGTGGATTGCGTAGGTGAAAGGAGGTTGTTATGGTTGGGGTCAAGGATCTGGAGGACATTGAAGATGGGGTTATTAAAAAAAATATTGCATAACATTGTAAATGACTGTAATTCGAGTTTTAAATTTTACCAATCTAATTTATACCTGAGGACGGTTAAATATAACCGAAACATGTCGTAAGAGACGTTCCAATTTGTAAATCGATCATTCGATGCGGAACGTGAAATGATATTTTAAATATTTTATATTTTATTACCTTATTAAAATTGTGATTTGACGGAAAATATTAAAATAGAAGAAAGAGGTGTTAATGTATTGTAACTGTATGAAAATATGTTATACGAGGGTCGCTCATTAAGTAATGCCCCACATTTTTTTTCTCAGCCAATAATGAAGATAGAAAAGTGTACTTTTACATGCTTGAGATTTTATGTTTCCCGCGTTCGTGTACGGAGTTTCAAATGATTCCAACCGATAGCGGAGCTGTAGTGAACTGTTAAAATGGCGTCTGTGAACGACTCTCGTTACAAGCAACGAGCTGTAATTGAATTCCTTGTTGCTGAAAAAGAAACGGTGGTGAACATTCATAAACGTTTGTGTGCTGTGTATGGAAGCTGTGCAGTCGATAGGAGCACCGTTGGTCGCGGGGCTAAGAGAGTTAAAGCTGCAGGAAGTGAAGAAACCGAGCTCCGTGATCTGCCGCGCTCTGGGCGTCCTGTCACAGTCACCACTCCAGACATGTTGAACCGCGCGGATGCCATTATTCGTGAGGATCGGCGCATCACAACTCGACAATTGGCCCAACAGCTTTCAGTCAGTAATGGAAGTGTAATTGCAATTATCCGGGCTCTCGGATATTCGAAGGTGTGCGCAAGATGGGTTCCACGAAGTCTCACAGCAGACCACAGGATTCAAAGGAAAACGATTTCTTCTGAATTGTTGGAGCGTTTTGATGCTGAGGGAGAGGTCTTTCTGTCCCGGATCATTACAGGTGACGAAACCTGGATACACCACTTTGAGCCAGAGACAAAAAGGCAGTCAATGGAGTGGCATCAGCCTCAATCACCGAGAAAGAAGAAATTCAAGACAACTCCCTCCGCCGGAAAAGTCATGATGACTGTCTTTTGGGACAGTGATGGGGTCATTCTTGTGGATGTGATGCCAAGAGGTGCGACCATCAATTCAGACGCGAACATTATGACCCTGGAAACCCTCAAGAAGCGTTTCCGACGAGTTCGGCCTCACAAGCATCCAGCAGAAATTTTGCTCCTGCACAACAATGCACGCCCTCACACAAGTCTGAGAACCCGCGAAGAAATCACCAAATTGGGTTGGACGGTGCTACCCCATCCACCCTACAGTCCCATCGCCCTGAAGATGGAGGCCGTATGACCTCCGAAACGTTGTTAAACATCTACCAGAATACACAGCGCAACAACCCAGAAGACAGAAATCTTCATACTGACCGCTGTGAAAACCTCAAATCTTACAATTCCTTGTTTAATGACTAAAACTATGTATTACCTTCCATTTGAGGTTCTCACAGCGGCAATATCAAATGTGGTCTTCTGTGTTGCAACGTCGTGTACAGTTGAAGGTAAATACCGACGTTTCGGAGTACAATATCACTTCTCCGTGTTCTAGTTTGGAGATGAACGCGATAATTTCCTCCGAAACGTTGCGCGTTATGTCAGCTTAATATTCTACACACATCTTTGTTGAACTTCATAAAGAATCACATGACACATTAAGCTCCTGACGTAAAAAAAATGACATCTCACATTTGATCTGCGGTTTACTGATATGGCCGTGTATGTTAATACAAAACTAATATTTTTTCATGCATTATACCACATGGTATCCTAGCACTTGTTGGCACAGATCGTTTTATGCATTACACCGTATACGCTCACCTAGTAACTGCCATTGTGGATGGAGGGGAGCTCTTAGAAACACACGTATTTTCCCCTCTGACTGCATCTTGTTCTTTCTCAGTTGCTACTTATACAATTAGTCGGGAATTTTTAACGAGTACTGATAGATCAGAATTATTTCATGGAATGGTCGTGTCAGCTGCATACACAAAAGACTGGGCAGTGATTTCCTTTACTCATACGAAACATCTAAGTTTGGTCTATATTTTAATATTTTCAATGCTAGACAGTAGTAGCGTTGACAAACACTGTCCATATTTAATCTCCTATTCATTTATTCGTAAATGTAATTATAATTTATCACTGTCTTCCAAATACATTTTAACTGTGTCACATTTCTAAAGGAATGATTTATGGAATTTTCCGGGAACAATAATAAATCGATACTTTGCAATGTTTCGTATTTTACGTGCAGAATTACTCCCATAGGCAAGACTGCCACACTGAATTTTCAATAATGCACGTCTTTGTGAGTTGAAATTTTAAATTAAGATAAAAAAACAAAAAAATACAAAGGTCTGTTCAGCTTTCGTTCAATAAAATAAAGAAAACGAAAGAGAGTACAACGTATTTTATATCCAAAGAATCCTTTCGCAAATTTGAAGACAGAATATGAGATTTCATATATTTCTTATTACAATCTTCTTCAATATCATCCACGTATCGCAAAACATGTTCACTGTTACTGTTATCCTGTGTTTGTGTTTCCTCACCCCACTTACTCCCATCCCAATATTCGCTTTACTCGAAGTCAGCTGTTGGCGTCTTCTGTGCGGCGCCACATTGTCCTGTAACAGGGGTGGCCAATGAGTTACCACGCGTCACGTAAATCAAGCTCATAATATCCATTTTCCTCTCTGGCTTATACAACGGCTCGGGAAAGCAAGGACATGCGAGTTTTCCTTCTACTGCTATTCCAGAATACTGCTCAAACCTTGCGTACAACGCAGAAATTTTTGGACAGCACTACAGAGCGTGTTACACAAAGTTATTTCCAGTTTCCTTTTTGTAACAGGATAAATGATAAATAACGTGGTCTATACGTCGAAAGTAGAAAATAAAAACCACAGCACATGAAATTCTGAAATTTCGGTGCACTGGATCAGCATTCATCGACGACATTTCAAAGCATACAGAGACTGCGGGGGAATGCCTGCGTTACCGCAATCGATTATTCAATCGACGGAAAATCTTTCGCTGGCTTTGAGTCTGGTAGGAAACATTCCATTTTCGATTTATTGTGGAATCAGTACCTGAAGCAAACTGGTCTCCAAAACACAGTCACATCTGATGGACAGAAAAGTTACCTGGCATCATTCAAGAAAATTAAATAAATAATTGGTTATGCAAGCCATTCTTCTTCTTATACTGTCACTGATAACCCTTCCTGACTCACAGTTAATGCTGAGTTCTGACATGTCATAGAATTCGTTTGATGGAGATTTATTCTGGACACAAAATATCTGCGAGCCTGAACTGGGTCACAGTATGAAGGGGAAGGAAACATGGAAATGTAAAGAGGGGGGAAATACGCATGCGCTATCGCTTACCCTCCCTCCTGGCCATCATCGTATGTACGTGTAACGGACAACGAAGCTCGGAGATATTTTGCGACAAGAACAGATTTTCACACGCTCCAAGCACGGCCATCCTTGTGCTAATTGCTTGGATAAATATATGAAAAGGTGGCAATTCAAAATTCGCTATTTGTCGAATATCACGCTGGACAACCCTTTTTATAAGACGAAAATGAAGTGTGTGCAACAGACAGGGTGAAGGCAGTAGATAAAAGACAGCAACAAATGGAGCAAAGAGACACAGGGATTACGGTATTATACAGAATACAAAATATCAAGACATCGGTCTATGCAGTAGCTGCTACTTCATCCTTTGTATATGCACATATACAGAATCTAACACTAACCCTTTTCCAGCCTGAAGCTCATCTAAACAATATTTCATAACTCAGTTCTCACCGCAAATAAAATACCATCTATCTCCGTTACAAAGATCGAGTGGTTAATCCTGTTTACGGAAATAATAACGATGATGGGGCATCATAGCCCTGATGATAAAGGCAGCACGTACGTTAAATACTAGTAAACCACCAGACTACACGGAGTTACAACTCAGAAGACAACCATCTCCATAACCTTGTCCTCAGTCCCTTTTAAATTCTCTCAGACAGGGAAGGTTGCGTGTTCATGTACCCAGACATGTGACCCCGTCTTATCGGGTTTATACTCCGTCAAGACGTAAGTAAATTACTCCTAAGAAGACCCACCTGTCTTAAAACAAGCTTCACGACGCAAGTTTACAATCATGTAAACCAGGGGTGGCCAACCCAAATGATCTTTCGGGCCACTTTGGAAATGCATCATAACTCCGCGGGCCACATATAAAATTATATATCCCCATATTAGATTTAGACACACTATAGAAATTTTTTGGAGTGAAAAATTGAAACATAATGAGTTATTATTATTGTGTTTACTATTATTCTTACATGTAAACATAGATAATATAATAATAATAATGAATAAAACAGGCAATATCTGTCATATATTCGCAAGAATATTATTTTAAAATCAAAGTTAATTTTTTCTCATAATTTCGACAGATAGTTTTTGAATATATGGATGCACAAATAATGTATTTTTTTTAATACATTGGTTTTCACTACTTTGGCCATTATAAAATAAATATATTTTGTAAAAGTGTGATGAATCTCGCGGGCCGGAAAAATGTTCAAGGCGGGCCACATGCGGCCCGCGGGTTGGCCACCCCTGATGTAAACTATACTAAAAATGTCGAAATGCGCGGTCTACAATTTGAACCTGTGACTTAATCACTCTACCATAATCTGTTTTGTCTGCTCTGGGCGAACGAAATCAAAGAATGAATTAGAAAAGCTATTCCATGAACGCACTTGTATGAAAAACACAAATAAATAAGCAATTCCCATTTGGATGCTCAAAATTACATCTGGTTTAAGAACGTGCTTCGGTAACGACTTTTTTTACTCAGACACATCAAAATGGCGCCGTATAAACGTTCAGATTAATTACGAACAATTATGCTATTACCTCAATTGATAAAAGTCCTTCTTAGAAGCTAATAATAGCTTTTAAGCAGCGCTTTCCGTATTTTAATACCTCGGTTGGTATTGTGACAGACTACTAACTGGATGGTCGGATTTCGATTCCCAGCAGGGCAAAATTTTTATCTTCGTCACAACGTGCCCACCCAGCCTGACATCAAATGGGTACCGGCGTTCTTTACAATGTAAAAGCTGGCTGGGACGTAAAGCTAACCACTCAACACCATTAGTTTCGAAAGCGTGGAGCTATTCCTCCACTGCCCCTTACGTCTACATTGTGTAATGTTTAATTTAAGCAAAACGACAACTTTACCTTTTAGCTTAATTACGTTATGAATCAGATTCTTTCCAAATCAGTCTTTGATAATTCACGTCTGTACTGACGTGACCTCCCAGATACCCATCTGTTGTTCATCACCACGCAAGTAAACATTCCAACTGCTCTGGACTATATTATCCTCATGTGTTTTCACCGCCACTTAAAAACATAACTCTCTTTTGTTTATGCCCAATTTTCAGGATTAAGAAATGTCCGTTTTGTGTTAGACTACATGTTTTGTACGTTCGATGTAATACAAAATGTTTTAACTAAAATGTTTAAAATCTTTTAAAATATCTACGCGCACGATTTATTCATGACGGTTGATTCTATGCCAATGGTGTGTTCTGCAGCTATTCCATTGTTTTTCCCAAGTCGTTGTGTGGTCTGTGTAATGTTGTGACCGTCGCTCCTTACCTTGTTATGGTATGAAACGACACAACGACATACGAAGCAGCGGACACAGCATAACACAGACCACACAGCGACTTCAGAGAAACAATGGAATAGCTACTGAACACAGCTCTGGCGCACACAATCAATCATAATCCAAAAATAAACAAATCGTGTATATATATATATAAACATACACGCATTAATTAACACTTTAATATAGAACCATCTCATATTTAATCAAATGTGCACGAAATTAAGTACAAGTTACAGACCTGATGATGACCAATTATTAGTCGAAACATGTAGCCGAACACCAAATAGATATTTCACAGTAGTGAAAATTGTGTGAAAACAAAATAGAAGGTACAGAAAAGTAATGGTGTTTCAACGCGAAAAATAAAGTTTACACGGTGTTTCAAAAAATTTAAGTTAAAGAAAATGAAGCTAGTGAGACGATATTTCTACTGAATAAAGAAATAAAGACAGAAGGGTATTAAATATCATATTTTTTACACCTTTGCCTTCATATAATGACACAGATATTAAACTGTATTCTTGTATCCCCCTGGGTCCACGAGAATCACATTCTGACAATCAAAAACGAAACAAAGACCACGAAACGGAAGTTCTAAGTCGAGAGTCGAAAGACGGAAATCAACAAGAATATGATACAAACGCGATACGCGTACACCCTTGCAAAGGTCTTTTCTCTTCCAGATCTACATGTACAGTAAACAATTTATTCGCGTAGTCATATCTTATCTGGTATAATCAGCGCCATTAAACAAAGGACTACACACTGGTTCATGTGCTGTGCGTGCGTTAAGGTACATTACATAAGGTGATTACTGCGTGAAACTAACTAGTCTACACACGAGCTATCCAAAGAACAACGAATTTTTAAAATTTTATTCGAAAGTTACATTTTTGTCGGCAACGCCTATTTGTAGTTCGTCATCGGTTACGAAGTTCTTAAGACAGAAACCAAACAGAAGAGACGAATATAATCAATATGTGAGGTAACAATGATGTAATTACCTGAAATCTGTGTCACTATTTCAATACGTTATCAGAAACTTGCTGATGACAGCGTGGAAATCTTATCAGGGTAAGGAATATTAAAAAAAGCATTAGTAGCAGGAAGCTTATCAGGGTAAGGAATATTAAAAAAAAGCATTAGTAGCAGGAACAAATGTACCTGAACTTTCTCACAGTATTTCAATGAAGTTAAATAACCGAAATCCATAATCTTCAGGTATGTCTTACAAATCTATCGGCTACCACAAACAGATGGAGATGAATGCGTCATGGAATAGCGCGTAGTGTAGTCTGGTACAAGTATACCGACGTTTCAGACATGCTTGGTGCCTCCAGTATCACGGCAACTCCCCTGAAAAAATATCACTAAACTTCTACCAGATTACACGACGTAACAACCGATAAGAGTCATCTTCATACACGCCGGGCACAGAAACACGGTGTCAGAATATTTTTACGTTTTGTGCAGAGCTCGCGTTAGAAAATTAAGGAAAATAACACGGTATGGACATGCAGCACGCATGTGGGAGATGAAAAATTATGCAAAATCTTAATCGGAACATGACAGGAACATTTCTGTTTTAAGACGCACAAGCAGATTACAGGATAATATTAAAAAGTTTATAGAGCTGGATGACGCGAGGATGTAAACTTGATACACAAACCAAACGTGGCAAAGAAAACCTAATTAACAATATGATACAAAATTAAACCTGTAAAGCCCTCTGACACTCGTAGGTACCAGTAACTGCATTTTGTTTTACAGATTTCGTCTGAATCTCAATGTAAACAGCGATTGTTTCCTTTAAAAGCATTTACTAGTTTATTTTTGCAATGACGATTTGTTATGTTTTATTTGCGGTACGGGCTCAATTCTGTAATAATATTTAGGCGGCTTTGAATGTTTAAACCAACTGTTAACCGAAGATATAGATCACGTTATGAGAAAGACTTAAAACTTAAAATGAACCGCGCAAAGCGTCAAATTCCCGTCTCTCCGACTGAATAAATATAAGAGATAAGGTGCAAAACATGGCTTGGTTGGGCGTGACGCAAAAAATCTGCAGTTAACCCTT
>NW_019059955.1:93748-114724 GCF_000696155.1 Zootermopsis nevadensis | reverse complement strand
AAAAAAAAGTGACTGGCGAAAATACACACCGGGTCTCTACACTAGACAGAAATGGCAAACATGCATCAGAACTGAGTGAGTGCGCGGTGGAAACATCTCTGAACTCTGACGCAGCCTTGAAATGGAACTTGCAGAGAATCTACACACAGCAACCGACGGTAAGCGCATTTTCCAAGCCCTCAGTGAACACGTGTAAATGGGTTTGCCAGACTATTCGTAACACAAGAATCGGATACGTCGCAACTCGTGTCACGACCCGATACTAATGCAACGTTAATCAGTGGCGTAATTAGTCACCATTTTGTCCTCCGGCTGTTAGTCAAAGCACACCACAGCCATTATCCAACATTCTATGGAGAAAAAAATATTACAACCACGGGTTAACGCATGCCAGAAACAAGAACAAATAAAGATTAGTTTCGCTGTGTAATAGTAATAAAAGTGATATGATTAATACGTACCAAATTAATGGTTACTTTCAGCTATAATTTAGCATAAAAGAGGCCTTGGGATATGTATTTCAATAACAGTTAATAATAACTCGTATAATGGCTGTTATTCAGTAATAAATTGATGAAAAACGTGGTTGTAGAACAAAGGAAAATATCTGACAGAGAATCACATAAAAGAACGCAAAACGAGAGCAAGCGATACTTTTATTGGTTGTCAAATATCATTAAACTTATCAACTACACAAGTTATTTATGCAGGAGTACAGTGTACAAATTTAAGTCACGCATCCAACTACATGCAGGGAACCACTAGAAATAGGAATGACCAAAATGACAAACCAAGGATTGTCCAAAAACACAGCACGGCACTAATGTATTAACTGAGAGAACAATACCCAATAATATAAAAATGATATAATTTATGTTTGTGTGAGTAAGTATATCACCTGACGTGTGTAAGCGCTAAGGACTTATGTTGTATTATTCAGATCAGCTCACAAAGATGTGGGCGGAATATATGGTTTCCTGATGATAGACGTTAGTTATGGCTATACGTATTCAATGGACCCCACACACACACACACTTTCAACATTCCTAGAGATGGATGTTTTTAAAATGTATTCTTCCTTGTAGAGCGAAAGACAATGGTTTTGTATGGGTGTGGAGTTTCTTGTGCACCCTGAGGGAAGAACACAGATTTAAGCTGTCTGAGAAGAAAGTTCTGAGAAGAATTTTTGGTCCTATGAACTAAGAAACAACCGGATATCATGCGGAGCTCCATAACTTATGCTCTTTACCAAATATTAATTGGGTAATCAAATCAAACAAGACGAGGGCAATGTTTATAATACATTTGATGAAAATCAGTTCAAAATTAAAATGGAACACATAGACTTACACAGACAGAATGGTGATCTCATTACCCACATTCTTCCTTGAAAAGGAAAGTTGTATAAAAAATGTTTTAATCACATTTTTCCGGGCAACAAACAAACAAACAAACAAATATTAAACATCTAAACCAACCGTAGTAAATTTCAGTTCTATCGTCTTTAAAACAGAACCTCTGTATCAATTAAAATTAGAACAAGCAAATTCAGTGGCTCTCTGAAATACTGCAATTATCACGTGGAACACGCAGTACTAACCGGAGATTCAATCCGGAAACTCTCCTGTCGTTAAGAATGTCCTGTGTAGTCACATCATCCAAACTCTCAGTAAGACAAACAAACAAACACTCATCTCCTGCCGGGTCCATGTCGTCAACTGCACTGTAGACGTAATCTGATAAAAGAGCTACAACGGATGAAAGATCTAGTTACGGTCCGTCGCCAAAGTAACAAAATGTTTCAATGCTGTCGCTTCGGTTTCCAGATTCCAATAAAGTTTTTACTACACAAACCGGTACTGATACTTCAAATTTAAATACTTGTCTGAATAATAACAAAACAATTGTGTGACTAACAAATAAGCTGACTATTACAAGACTAGTCACGTGCCGGGTCAGAAATAAAGCTTGCGACTCCAAGACGGGGGGCAAAATTACGTGCTGCTAAGTACGGGCTATCGCACACCTCGTCAACCACAAAACAGCTCGGAGTCATCCGATATTTATCATTTGCCTCCGTAAGAGAGGGATCCAAGTACAGAGAGCTCACATTATGTATCGAGACAGAAAAAACAAAAGAACTACATACTTCCAAATAATAATAATAATAATAATCCGTGGCGTACAGCCCTCTGAGAGCCAAGGCCGACTAGCTGGCGTTCACATGCCTAAGCAGAGGTAAACGATCAACCAACCAGACGCAGGGTGACGTGTGGTCAGCACGACGAACCCCCAGCCATTGCTAGCTTTCATGACCGGATTGTAGCTCCCCAATTTCCTCACGATGCTGGGTTGGCACCGGTCCCATACACTGACGAAAGCTCATGAGAAATTTCTTTCCCCGAGACTCGAACCAGCGAGCATTCCGTATCGCCAGTCCGAAGCAAGATGCCTCAGACCGCGCGGTTAATGTAATATGTATAAACTAACGTGAAGAAACTCTTTTCAGGTATAAAGTAATAACAGACAAGATATTAAATCTGTTCACTTATTAGAAAAAATAATCCTATATTGTCTTAAATATAATTCATCCAGTACTTTACACAATTAAATGACAGAATGAAATTAGGTTTTTGATATTCCACTGCAAGCAATTACTGTTAATAAAATGTAGCGAGAAAAGATTATGAGCTACCTTTCCTCATATCATGACGTTAATTATTCAATTAATGCCCTATCATTTCATTCACCAATTACAATTTTATAAACATACGCGTGTTGAAAGCCAGCTTGACTTCGCGTTTCCGCGGTGAGAAACCAACACAAAGCAACATGATACATTACAAATGTGTTTTGTGTGTTATAATATAAAAAAATATATCCAAAATAAGCATTTTACACTGTCAATTGAAAAGTCAAGTTTTTGTTAACATTAAATAAATATTTACATTTTAAAAACTGGAACTCTTTAATGGAAACAATGTAATTCAAGCAACACCAGGTTTGAACATTTGAACTGTATTCCAATTAGCATTGTCTGTGATCGTATTCTTCCGTAAAATGAGGAATAGGAAATAATTTATTTTACATCTTATAAAGCAGACAAAATGTGAAAGGAAAGAATTGTAACATTCTATAGAGTTATTTAGACTATTCGTCTTGTCAGTCGAAATAACGCGAGCTAAAGATGTAGAGGCCAATTATAAAAAAAATATAATCTGGAAAAAGCACAAAACTTTCAGAACGGCAAGTCTGAAGTCGACTAAAATATTATATTTTAATAACGACAGTCATTTCTTCCTATTTGGTTACTTACCTGGAACCTAATTAGTATAACAATAGACCAATGCCATATATTTTTCAATAGTCTTATGAAAACTTCATTTCTTACTGTGCCCCGGTGGGTATCTGTCGGCATTAAGTTACGTCACCCCTTGTAATCGTGTCTTCCTCCTAACGTGGGCTGGATTTACTTTATGTAATTGTAGGGGAGAGCTGGGTAAAACAGGTCGCCTGGCTTAGAAACTGCTGCTCCCTTGTGAATTGCAGGCGAACTTCTCAAAGAGAGGAGGGTAACTCGGTATTTAGAAAGAATCAACGAAGGACATCTTATTATTCGTAACTACTTGGAAGAAAGTTGTTTTCAACAGTTTCTATTCATATCTTCGGTTCATCTGATTCTCACTTGACTTCTGTATCAAAGAAACAATTTGGTTTCTTATTGATGGAGGCAGTAACTCTGTAACCTTGCAAGATTACACGGTGCAACATCCTCGAAGAAGCTAGTCATTTTCATTTTAATTTCTTCGAGTGCGAGCTTTAACACTGGGAGCCAAATGACTGAGCCCCGCGGCTATAAGGAACTGCAGCGAACCTAGGATAAAACCCTGCAAGTAGAACACAGCACAACAAGGCCCGGTGACGGAACCGAAATGACGCCCTGGACGTGGGGTTGTTAACCCGTGGTCCGCCTACGTGTTTTGTACGGCCAGTGTACATATTTGTAATATTCTATCACTCTACGATCCAAAATAGTTACCTACATCAGAAAACACTCTTTATTGATATCGTAAATAAATAACAGCAGGTCTACTTATAACTGTGAGCGACTGTACAGATTGTCGAACGTCAAATCAAAAACTAAGTACAGGTAGTATGGCGTCTGACAAACAACTGGAGGGTTGAATGCAAATAGAAAAAGAAACACTGATACTCAAAAAGTATTCAAACTAAAGCAGTGCCTGGTATGTAATGACGGCAGATTACAATTTTACCTGTTGTCCTTCCTGATTCCTGAATAGTATTTGACGTTCTTTGTAATCTCTGAGAATCTGATTCCGAATCTGGAATAAAGAATTCTGTTTCATGTAAGGTTTTCGTGAAATAAGTAATTTCAATTTCTAATGTTTAGGAATTCAACCACTTTTACATACTGTAACGTTATTCAGATGATACAGAAAAACATCAAAATTTTCTTTACTTCCATTTTAAGCAACATTAAACATATGAATGGGAAAATAAACCTGTAAAAATTGTTCCGGTTCCACACTGTGTAACAGAAACAGAAAATAACACTTATATTTAACGTGTTCGAAACTTTTTTTTCCACTTGATTTCCCCTTATAAGCTCCCTTTTCAAGTGTTCAAGCAACACTGATCCAAAGATAGCTGTCTTCGGACTCATCGCCGTGAAAAACTCAAACCCTTCAACACTGATCCATCTATTCGAAATCCATTTCCCCTGGTAGCGATTTTCCATGGTAGAATTCCGATAAACACTGAGTAACATGTGAATTTGTTTAAACCACATATCCTAACTTAATGTCGTTTTTAATAAACTGTCATGGCGCTGTACTCGTTGGGAGTCTGAAAAGGGTTAAGAATCGCCAGGCGCAATTATGAGAAACGAAATATATAAATCAAGGGTGTTTCACAATAGGGTACTGAGGGTACCGTCACGTCGAGACGGCTAGAAAAATCCACAGTTAACCGACACGAATATATCACCTCAGTCAGGCTAAGACGACTGTCACCTGGGTTGCAGGAGAAAAGTTTCGACCTAGGCAATGCGGAAGAGCATCTGGACTTTATTAAAAAATATAATTCTTCAACTCTCATAACGTAGCGTTTTAACGAATAAGTTCAACATGATAAATTTTATCCACAGATTTACTGTCATCAGACTTCTGCTTGGGTCAACACTATCATTGTCAAGAGTTTTATCCTGATGAACAAACAACAGTCCGGTAGAAATCTGCCAACGTTTCAGAGATGCTTGCTGCCTCTATCATCAGGGCAAGGACTTCTGAAACATCGGTAAACTTCTACCAGACTACACGCGGCAACGACACAGAAAGACAGCCATCTTCAATCTACATTTGATCTGTGGGTATGAAACAAGATCATCACGCTCTGCGCCATATCAGATGAACGTGAGTTCGCATTACTTTCCCACCTTTTGTCAGTATAAAGACTCTTGCTATAGTCAGGACAGAACGTCCGGTGTTCGATTTCGGACAGGACAGGATTTCTATCTTCCCGCCACGTCCAGATCGGTTTCCTATACAGTAGGTACCGGGGTTCTAGCCGGGGTGTGAAGCTAACCATCTTGTACCCAGAATAAAAATTCATGGAGAAACATTTTTGTTATTTATTGTCTTTCTACTAGAACATGAGAATTTTGAATAAGCCCCCTTATCAGAAACATACGTCTTTCGTGTATAAATCAATGCTGTAGGTAGTATCTCCATACTGACAGAATATTTCAAGTTTTCTTGCGTTCAGAGATTTCTAAGGAACAGCTCCATACAAACTCCACTCTTTCATATTAAACGATTAATCACTTGTGTACTTAACAGAAAGTCTCAAGTCTACAAGCCAATTACTGCTGGTAGACAATTATGAAGACAGATGACACGATTGCTTTTAATTTTGTCTAGATACCGACGTCCTCGTCTAATAAAGAACACGACTTTCAACCGACCACATAACGATTCTACATACCTGTAAGTCAAGAAGAAGAATTTACATAATATTCTCTGTCTTAATAAATGCAGAACACGTGTACTAGCAAAGACCAAGTGAATGGATGGTAGTAAGTACTTCAACTTGAGACGAAAGTGCTTCAACGACATTTTAATACGCCTAAGGCTTACGTTGAAAACAGCTCTCACATTTCTCAGAAACTCTTCAACCTAAATGTTATTAAGTATACGTAATATGTAATTTACCTGAAACAATCCAATGAAGCGGGGTTTATATTGAACAGCTAACAATCACTCAGCTGGTTAAAAGAATTCTAGACCTTTATAAAACCCGATGGTTCATTACAGTGTCCACAAGAGCCCGACATTGATCCAAATTCTGCATCCAGTCCACATCTTTACATTCTATTTCCTAAGATCCATTTTAGTATTATCTCCCCATCTACGACTAGGTCGACTTCATTCAGATTTCCTGACTAAAAGTTTCTACACATTTCTCACATCACTCTTAAGCTTAGTTTTCTCTGCGTTTACTTCTATACCAACTTCTTTAAAAGCATCTAACAACGATTCTACATTTTTATTACTGATATATACGTTCTCAGGGGAAAAATCCATCATCGGCATACAAACTCTTCGTTTCCTATTCTAAGCAATACTGAAACGCAATTATTAAAAACAACTCTTGTTTCAAACCATTCTGAATAGGAAATTTCATCAGACGTGTTTAAATATGCGGAATACACTTTTGATTTACAAACATTTTAAAGAGTCCATCCAGCTTAATTGGTTCACGGAATTCAATAATAGAATAAAATAGAACACTTCCCTCATAACTAAATCAAACGTTTATCCAAAGTCTACATAAATGGCTTATGTTGAGTTTAATGAGTAGTAAGTCTACATCACATTCAATATGAATATCTTTTGGGTCGCTGTGCTGTGTAGTCTGGTAGAAGTTCACCGACGTTTCAGAAGTACCTGCTGCTTCCAACATAAGAACTCCCTGATGATGGAAGCAGCAAGTACCTCCGAAACCTTCTATCATACTTCACGGTAAATAACCTTGAAGACAGCAAAGTTCATACACGTCGCCGTGAGAACCAAAAATCTCACACAATAAGAATGTGGGATAGTATGAAATACAATTGAGATCCAGGATAAGTACACACAAACATTCTACCTGACTAAAAGGCCAAATTAATTCAAAACACGCACTTGACCGGATGCAAGGGCAATTCCAGTCAGACTATTCGTCTCCTGGCTTCCGGTAATCAAAGACTATAGGCCTAAGTTTACCTGAAAACTATCGATACACGTATGAAAAAAAATAAAATTACAACGAATTCTAAATTAAAATCCAGACGTGTGTAACCGGGGGGCTCACACAAGCCCGTTGATAATTTTGTTCATTTTATCTGACCCCTTGGCACAGAAAATATAAGATACCTAGGCGATACATCAGTATCAAAATATCGATACACATATATCCACATATCGATATATTTGCCTGTCCCTTCTTCAAAATTCCAAAATGAATAAGAAAATACAGTAAGCCCCTTGTTAAACTGGAGTCACACCGCTGATCAAATCATATTTAAAAACATTCCTAAACTTTGAGACTCTAACTTTATATTCTATCCATACACAAGACTAGACGTTAATCTTTAAAGGGAATGTTTGACTAAAAATGCCTGTTTCCGTATGTGATGAGAATTAGATGTTCTTGAGGTACGTTGTGAGTGTTGTGAGTATTGTGGGTGAAGGATATATTTTCTGAACCCCAAATATGCATGAAATTTAAACTGTTCAGCCTATCTGAAATGTAGCAAGCTAATATAATTATTTTTAATTCTCGTAAGTGTTAGACTGAGTCTACCACCTCCATGGGGCAGAGTCCTCCTAGAGAAGCTAATACTCACAAGCTCGTCAAAAAATTTCCCGCCTTATTCAGTTTTAAGTTTTATGAAACAATTCACAACAGATCAGATCAGAAACCTAAGCCAGATAAATCTTGTCCAAACCCTCATATATTATATCCTTAATATCAATTTAATTATTAACTTCACACCTATAACACATATCACACATGGTATTGTACCTTCAGGTTTCCCGAATAAATACTTTACTTGCTACATTCCGCGCCAATCATGTCATCGCCATAATATTATTTGGTAAATGTACAAATTATGTACCTCAGAGGATGATTTTAGGTTCTCACGGAGTATAGTACAAAGATGGCTGTCTTGTGGGTTGTAGCACCGTGTAGTCTGGTAGAAGTTAAACAACGTTTTAGAGGTCAATCGGCATCACCATTATCAGGAAGATCGCCCTGTTGATGCAGGCAGTAAGGACTTCTGGCTTGAAGCTTCGATGATGCGTACCTGCAGTTAAAACTTTATGACTGTAAACCAGTAACAATAAAGGCAGCATGTGTGTCAGCCAAGGTATCCGTCCAGGTCCGTGGCGCTTTTAAACACTCAGTACCAAAGTAAGTTTTTAAAATGAGGGGTTTTTTGGCTCTCACACTCAACTCTTACAGCCGCGATTAATTTGTGCAGGAAACGATGAAGCGCGACTGATTTGACTGCTACAAGAAAGATCAATTACGAAAAAATATTTTAATATTTTTGCAGAGGATTGTTATGGACGGTTGTTTGCTGTGCAAATATCGGTTTAAGCAGACTTTAACAATTAAGGCACGAAACATGACGTCACCTATCTCGACTCAGTTCATGTGACCTCATAGTGGCTTCAGATGTTACAGGAAACGACGCGGGGCCTTCATTCTGAAAACTGCGTGCATCAAATCTAATGGCTCTACACAATTTGCCCCGACATTGCCTTTCCATCGTATTTGATCTCTGAAAAGGAGGATACGGCTTGATAATTCATTTACAAACGAGCCTTATACTTAAATCTACTGAGAATTTTTGCAGCCAAAGCTTTGCTCCAATCAGGCAATTGACTGACAGTTCAGTGAATGACAGCTTTACCAAGAGAAACTGCAGCTTAAGTTCTGGTCCATACTTTATTCGTTCTCTGCGAAACTTTATAGCCTACATAACAAATTAACTGACCTTCTTTCATTGTTTCACACAACTAACCTTACTTCAGACTGTAAAGGATTCTGCGAAACGAATGACTTCAAAACATAAAAATAACGTAAAATATAAAAAGAGAAGAAATAACTTTTCTCATTTCCAAAAGTGTCATGAAATCTGCGACATGATTAATGACTGCAAATTAAGTTCAAAAATGATGCAGACTTCCGTAAGATGAAGTAGAAACGGTGAAGCACAGTGAAGGCAGATAACTTTCTTTCCAAAAGCCTCTGAGGCATATAAAAGGATCTGCTCAGGGCTAAATGTAATTAAAGGAAGGCTTTTGATAGTGCTAAGTCCTCTCCCAGGAATTTAAGGAGAAACGAGTTCTGCAAAAGTGCAAAAATAAAAAAAAAGTACTGACAGTGAGTACTTGTACCACAGCGTGTACAGGAATCTAATAAAAAAATTACAAAATCAATTATAATGTAATAATAATTGAAACCAATTCTAATTTATGTTTTTGGTTGCAAGTACAGTGCGGACTATTTGTTCCTCTAGTAGACTCAAAGGTATCTCTGTGCTTAATTAAACACCAAATCATAAGGATGTATGGAAAAGTGGCGGCAAAGGTCCATGTATTCTTAACGTTCGTACTAGACAGTCGCCTTCACACTCTGGCGACTCTACCCAAAATAAAAGATCCCCAAATACCCGTTGAAGTCCCAAAGTCGGCATGGACTCGGTAAAAAATTACGCGCCATGTAAACGCACAGGGGAGAGGTGGTATCGCTTCTACTCATTCTTGACGTCGGCACTAGATAAGGGTGAGTGGTTAGGGTCACGCCCCGGCCGAGCTCTACCCCCGGGAAGGGACCCTGGTACCTATTGGATAGGAGGATGGGTGAGCCCCAGAGCCGGTCTGAACGCAGAGGCTAGAGGAAAAGTCCTCTGCCCACGTCGGGGAGCGAACCCCGGTAGTCCAGCCCGTAGTCATCGTTATCCCGACTGAGCTAAGATAAAAATAAGTCATTGACCCTATCAGAAATCGAACCCTGGTCGATATGAGCTTAGGGACGAAACAAAAGTTGCTAAGATTGATGGGTGATATTGGGGAGTAATTAATTTCACTATCAAATGTTGAATAATTCAGAAGAAAAATAAATTGATTTTCTGCATTTTTATTCGTGTTCCGTTCAATAATAGTACAATAAAGCTTGTAATTTCGAATATTTGACATATAAATGGAAACAGAGTTGTCCACTTCATTACGAAACTGGACGTCTGTAATAAAATTTCCAAAATATTTATCCAAAAAGACTTACCTATAACCCCAAAATGTGCACTAAAATGGAAATTTCCAGTCTAACTTCAATTAAATTGACATAATTCACTGAAAACAGAAAACGCAAGTGTAAAAAATACAATACCAAAAAGCCACAGGATCAGAACTACATAAATGCACACACAATTCCAGACATCAAAATATTCTTGCGGAAAGAAAGCTAAGATTTTATGAGAATCAATCAAGTTTATAGCACTGTTTTCTTACCAACTCTCTCATCTCAAAGAAACCAAATCCTAAAATAACAAACTTGTTTCCCTCTAGGGTGAGAGGACACGAAAAAGAAACATAAAAGGAATGATATAAAATGTGTTGGCAAGCGTGCGCATGCTCTGTGTCTGTTTGTCTTTCAAAGAGTTTGGGATCACCCCAACTTCAAACTCGCCCTTCCATTCCTGCAAACGTCTTTTAAATTCAAATTAGCGTGACATTCAACATTAGGGCGCAGAAACGTTTGTAGACTGACTTTCATTGTGGAAATAAATCATATTCCACGTTGATATGGATTAAGTTACCTCGGGCCAGTTCTTAAAAACTGTTGATTTAAAGCAAAGAACTGTAATTCAGCAAGTCGTATCCTTTAGAAACTAAAAGACAACTGTCTTGATTATAATAAAAATCCTTTGTGTACCAAGATAATATGGTTTGGGCCCAAAAGATTATCTTAGCAAACAACTTTGAAAAGTTTAGATTGCAGCCTAATAACGATTTCTGAACTGAGTAATAATTAATACAAAAATTTTAGAATATATTACTTTCCTACATGCCATATGACATAATGCGTCTCTCTCTCTAGGGTGAGAGGACACGAAAAAGAAACATAAAAGGAATGATATAAAATGTGTTGGCAAGCGTGCGCATGCTCTGTGTCTGTTTGTCTTTCAAAGAGTTTGGGATCACCCCAACTTCAAACTCGCCCTTCCATTCCTGCAAACGTCTTTTAAATTCAAATTAGCGTGACATTCAACATTAGGGCGCAGAAACGTTTGTAGACTGACTTTCATTGTGGAAATAAATCATATTCCACGTTGATATGGATTAAGTTACCTCGGGCCAGTTCTTAAAAACTGTTGATTTAAAGCAAAGAACTGTAATTCAGCAAGTCGTATCCTTTAGAAACTAAAAGACAACTGTCTTGATTATAATAAAAATCCTTTGTGTACCAAGATAATATGGTTTGGGCCCAAAAGATTATCTTAGCAAACAACTTTGAAAAGTTTAGATTGCAGCCTAATAACGATTTCTGAACTGAGTAATAATTAATACAAAAATTTTAGAATATATTACTTTCCTACATGCCATATGACATAATGCGTCTCTCTCTTTATCATATTGCTCTATAATAAAAAAAGATTAATATTATAAATGCATGTAAATGAAGATTATTCTGATACTACTGCTGCTGCTGCTGATAATGTTTTACATGCACAGATGTGGACTTTTATAAATCGATATTCTTCAGTCGGTTTTATCAGACCTCTGACCCCGAGCAACAAACAATTACATTATACAAATTTTAAAAATAACAAAGAAAATATTTCAACAAATTCAATTTTAATAAAATGACGATTACGTGTGGGGGAAATGAGAAATATATACAACATTTTAAACGTGCGCGTAATATAATCGATTTTAAATAAACAGGATACTGAGTGGATTCGTCTAGCTCAGGATGGACCAAATGGTTGGCCATAGTAAACACTTTAATGAACTGTTTCCACAAAATATGCGTGTCTTATCGATAAGCTGAGGGATTACGGCGTCCCAAGACGTACTCTTCCATTGAATTACGACACGACAGCAAAGTTCAAATACGTCCTTTTTCCTCCTCTTGTTATCCGGAGACTGGAAAATGGAGTATCCACAGCAAGTTTATGATATACAACTTTTTAAAAATATGTGATATCGCTACTTTCTCCACAAAATTTAAGTTTCTAACGCGGAGAATAAGAAGACTTATGTTTTTTGGGATGCTGCGCCGTGTCTGTTAGAAATTTACCGACGTATCAGAGGTTCATGCTTAATACCACCCAGTCTTGTTTAACTAACTAACTAGATGGCTTACCGAACCCGAAGGTTCATCACCGAATTAACCAAAGCCCTCCACCGGACCCTGTCCTGGGCCAACAAAATCCAGTTTCCTTCAACTCCTATCCCCCATAGATCCCGCCTGAGATTATCCTCCCATCTACGTCAAGGTCTCCCCAGCGGTCTCTTCCCTGCAGGTTTCCCAACCAGTACCCGGTGCACACCTCTTGTCCCATCCATGCACGCTACATGTCCCGCCCATCTCACTCTTCTCGACTTAATCACCCTCACAATACTGGGGGAGCAGTACAGATTTTAAGCTAGTCATTGTGCAGTTTTCTCCACGCCCCACCGTCTTCCCTCTTAGGCCCAAATATCCTCCCCAACACCCGATTCTCAAACACCTGCAATCTGTGTTCCTCCCTCTGAGTGAGAGACCATGTTTCGCACCCATACAAAACAACAGGCAAGATTATTGTTTTGTATACTTTAATTTTCAGGTTCTTAGAAATCAGACGGGAAGACAAAATATTTTGGACTGAGAAGTAGCAAGCATTTCCGGAATTTAGTCTCCTCCTAACTTCCTCACAAGTATCATTTTGATTTGTTATTGTTGTTCCCAAATATTTGAACTTTGTAACCCTTTCAAAGGATTTATTAGCCACCCTAAGATAATTTTGCCCGCCTGTCTTCTGATGACGAGATACTAACATGTACTTAGTTTTTTCTGAATTTACTTCCAGCCCCACTTGTCTACCAGCCTCTAGTAAAACTTCTGCGTTCCTCTTTATTGTATTTATATCGTCCCCCAATAAATTAACATCATCAGCATATGCCAATAGCTGATGTGTCCCATTCAATTGCAAACCCTCCTGCCTACCTTGGACCTTCCTGATGGCGTATTCTAGCGCAAAGTTAAAGAGCAAGGGAGACAAAGCATCTCCTTGTTTTAGACCGTTCTTGATGAGGAATGTCTCAGATACATATTTACCTACTCGAATTTTGCTGCAGGTTTCATTTAAGCACATTTTTATTAGACCCACTAGCTTCTTTGGTATACCAAATTCAATAAGAATATTATATAGCACTTCTCTCTTCACAGAGTCATAGGCTTTTTTGAAATCTATAAATAACTGATGTACAGTCCCACCGAACTCCCATTTTTTCTCTAGTATCTGACGAATGCAAAAGATCTGATCAATCGTTGATCTGTTTCGTCTGAACCCACACTGATGATCCCCAATAGTTTCATTCGCATATGGGGTTAATCTTGCCAAAAGAATGTTGGATAGAATTTTGTATGAGGTTGATAGCAGCGATATTCCTCGGTAATTACCACACTCAGTCTTGTCCCCCTTCTTATAAATAGGAATAATTATGGATTCCTTCCATTGATGTGGCATCTCTTCCTTATCCCAAATTAACTGAATAAGCTTATGGATCCTCATATGCAACCCTTTGCCACCTGCTTTAATTAATTCGGCCGGAATCTGATCAATTCCTGGAGATTTATAACTTTTCAACTTCCCAATGGCTAGTTCCACTTCATCTAAGCTAGGTTCTGGCACCAACAGTTCAGCTGTATGCATTTTAATCTGTCTAATATCACCAGTATTATGAACATTTAAGAGCTCGCTAAAGAAATTTTTCCACCTATTCACAATTTTTATTGGATCTGCAAGCAAATTGCCACTATCATCCTTTACCAAATTAGTCTGGGGTTGATATCCTTTCTTAAAGTTATTAATGCCTCTGTACAGGTCTCTGATGTTTTTTTCCTTATTATTTGTCTCAAGTTCAGCAATTTTGCCCTTCAGGTATTCCCTTTTCTTAGTCCTAAAGGTTCTACTAGCCTCACGTCTCACGTTACATAGATTATCCGCATTTGTTTTGTTTGGGTTCTGCAACCATTGAAATTTTGTTTGCTTCCTTCGATCTATTAATTTTGAACATTCTTCATCAAACCACGGTTTATTTTGCTTTCTCCTGTAGTATCCTAGTTTCTCTTTTGCTGAAATTTTGATGCAGTTTCTGACATTTTCCCACTCCCTGTTGATGTCCACACTTTCATTATCCTCATTTGTCTCTAAAATTTGAAACCTATTCGAAATTTCAACTTGATATTGTTCCTTTGCCTCTCCCTCACTTAATTTTTTCAAATCAAATCTTTCTGTGTCAAAATTTTGTTTAGTTCGTCTACTTACTGAAAGCCGCTCCCTCACTTTTGCTACCACCAGATAATGATCAGTGTCGCAATCTGCTCCTCTGAATGATCTCACATCAATTACATTTGTCTGCCTTCTCTTATCTACTAAAACATGATCTATTTGATTGTGTGTTCTGCCATCTGGGGAAGTCCAAGTGTATTTATGAACATCACGGTGTGGAAATTTTGTACTTTTTACAATTAAATCTTTTGACGTAGCGAAGGTCACTGCTCTGACGCCATTATCATTACTAAGTGCATGGAGACTCTCGCTGCCTATTGTGGGTTTGAAGACATCCTCCCTCCCAATTTTTGCATTGAAATCTCCTAGCAGAATTTTCATGTGATACTTGCCTAACCTAACTTTTTGGACGATTTCCCACGTTTTTCGATTTTTCGAAAAAATTGAAATTTAAAAAAACTAACCTAAGCTAACCTAACTTAACCTAACCTAGCTTTTTGGACGATTTCCTACGTTTTTCGAATTTTCGAAAAAATTGATATTTTCAAAAATTGTCGAAATTTTTAACAAATTAAATGTGGCTGCAAATGGCATGAATCGCCCTAACCCCCTAGCGCCCTAACCTCCCGCGACCTTACCCCCAGCGCCCTAACCCACCCCCGCGCCCTAACCACCCGCGCCCAAACCACCCCCCCGCGCCCTAAATCCCACGCGCATTGCTGGAAATTGTCAAAAAAACACACAAAACCCAAAAATTTTGAAATTTTTCAAAATTTTTTGAAGTTTACATTTTTCAAATTCTTTAAGTTTTCTGCGTCCTTTCAAAGTAAAGAACTATATTGAGGAGACTTTATGGCCTTACAATTTAATGACATTGCACATTAAACAACAAAGGTCCTAATACAGATCCTTGAAAGATACCAGACAATAAATCAAAAGGAAATGACAAAACTCCAGAATAACGTACTTGCGAATGTCTGCTGGTTAGGTAACTAAGAAATCAATCATATAACCAGCAGACAGTTCATAGTCACCAAGTTTGTGCAAACGTAAGACATGCGAAACAACACTGATAAATGTCAAATCACAATTTATAATAAGATGGTAAAATATAAAATATTTAAAATATCATTTCACGTTCCGCATCGAATGATCGATTTAGAAATTGGAACGTCTCTTACGACATGTTTCGGTTATATTTAACCGTCTTCAGGTATAAATTAGATTGGTAAATTTAAAACTCGAATTACAATCCTTTACAATGTTATGCAGTTTATGGAAGATGTTCTTATCAGAATTACTCTTATATATTAGAACGAAGGTATTGTTTTTTATATGGCGTGGTTCATCTGATGTTCATTATTAGTCTGTAAAGCAATGATTTAAAGAAAACATTAATAAATATGGAGTAATATAGAAAACAAAATGATGGAAGTAAATAAATGATAAAATCAACATAAAAGGCATCAGCTTGAGACTGGGAACAAGTGAAAGGGGAAAATAAATCCAAAAACGTAACCAGATTAGAAGTGGTGGATTTGGATTTACTAAAACCATGGCTATGAGATATATTGCTGACTGCATCCTTCTAGAGTGGACCTCTGATTTGATATGGGTGATATCTTATTGAGTGCCTCTCTTGCAGTAAAATGTGCAGTTGATGATTCGTTTGTCTTGAATTGATGATGTAGAGAGCTGACCTGTGACAGGTGTCAGACCTGAAGAATCTGACGTAGTTTCTTGGTCTGAAGGTATCTCGAAGACACTGGCAGAGAAATCTCTGGATTCAGTAATAGACGTAAGGAATGCAGGATCAGGAATGGCAGACCATTTTAACAAAAAAAAAATGTGATTCAGAAACATTACACTGAATCTGACACTTCAGAGATGAGATCAGACACTGGAATGTAGTGCATGAAACTGACACCACTCAAATTTCATAACTGGCTTTACCCAGATCAACTCATCACAAGGAATTTAAAAATATGCTTTCAGAAGCTTGGAAAATGCACTGTACAGAACAACATTATCTTCTTGTCAGCTGAAGTTTGTAACACTTCATAAAATTTCATGTGCTCCACACAACAATCCAAAATTGAGATATTTCCCTGCTGGTTTTCAGGGTATGAGGTGATTCAAAAGCCAGTCCATGGATATGAGTTTGTATGGAGTCTCTCTTCATTGTAATAATAGCTCATGAACATTTTACTTGTAGACTACTTTAAAAATAAAATATTGAGGTATAAAGGAACCTTCAGCATTAGAGAACACTATGAGAGGTATGGTTTTGCCTCTTTTAGTAGATTTTAAGGGTGGCCACACACGCTACGACTTACCGGAAGGCCTGCCTTCCGAGATTAAAGTCGGAAGGTAAGCCTCAAACCTCTGAGAGTTCACACACGTACAGACTTTGTGCTCAGTCTTTCATTCTCGAGTTGATGCTACGACATGTTCAGTGAAGTCGATGTGATTGTAATCAGTATTGCTGTTACTTTAATGTCCAAAAAACAAAAGAAAGCGAAATCATTCTAAGTGGGTTAGATAGACAAAAACATTCTCGCATAAATTTCTTGAATGAAATTCGGTTAGAGCCGACGGACTTGCATAACTACCTGGTCGTACAGAAAATCCTACATGTGGAAATACCATAGAGACGGATTACATACTTCTCCGCTCGCGCTGCTTCTTTTCCACTGTGACACTTTCTTCAACTCTTTTCTGTAAGAACTGCACGTATTGTTGATACTCTTTACTATGCATAGTAATAGCTATGGTATCTTCAAATATGCAGAGTTTCTCGAGTGTTCGTGGAATACTGCTTGCTTTTCACATTGTATATAAAACAAGGCAGAGACCTGTACAACTCGATGAATTCAGAGATGAATTCATGAGGCCAGGATCTCATGTCAGCCATCACTCCAATAATGGTAATATAAAAATTGATGAAACAAACAGGGCTGTATAGTGCTGTGTTGACTGACTGAGATGACTAAATGCTACAAGCCTCTACCCTCCTCTTTCCCCATACACGTTACGACTTGTAAACACCCAGTAAACCTCAAGGTAAAAAATCAAGTTGCTGCAGATTTATCGGAGGCTCGGTTTCCAGCCAAATTCAACACACGCTCCGGTTGGCCTTCACAGACGTAAGCCTTCCAGTAAGCCGTAGCGTGTGGCCACCCTAAGACATGAACATTTTTACTGTCTTTCATGGCAGTAACATGACTAGCGTCATTAAACAGCAAACCTGAATTATCCATGTTATAACTGATACCTGGGGTTTGTTTAGTAAGCTACTAACTGCCATTGAGGCAAATCAAAATTAAGCATCTACTTCTTTCTCATTCAGTTCCTGAGTATGAAGAAACAGATTTACTCACCATTATACACTCGGTGTAGTACAATTTGCACCAATCTTCACCAGCCACATGTTTCTCTACACTGAATCTCAAACCAAAGGACTTGGATAGATTGTAAGCAACAATTTACACTTATTCTAATTGGTGAAGAATCTGCTACATCAGAGACTTGTAAACATGCTCAATGTGTTTCACTTCAGTGTCCTTCCCTAATTATGATGCAGGGATAAGATTGCCCATTTCAAAGTATCCTTTCATTATTCTAATATAACAATATTTTATTCAGGATACTATTTTCGTTTATTGCTTTTCTTACAGAAACAATGTCTATTCAGATAGCTTTAAATATTTTACTGAGATATTCGTTGAGTCCATTTGGTTGTGTAGTTCATGCAGGACTCAAAAAGAAAGTAGACATAATCTACAGACAAAAAATACTCCCTTCCTACAACGCATCTCCTACACCAAAAAGTTGGTACACAAGGTGCACCAAGCTGAAAGAAAGTGGAAGAAAAATTACATTTTCTTTTGGTTTAACCACTTCTTGTAAATAAAAACCAGACCCATATTCTTACTCCACTATGTGTGTGTGCAGTAATAGTCTGCATTATCTGAAATTCAAAGCTGTGTCCTCTCTCTCACTACATGATCTGTCCAAGGCTTCCTTACACAAACTAAGAAGCAGTACAAAGAGGAGGTAACAGGACAATGAAGATAGTTACAGTTAATATTAATAGATCTTACAGTAGAATGAATCAAATGGATCTTACAGCAGATGTAAAGGTAATGGACCACACGAAATTGCTCAGGTTCAAATGTGGGCTTTTGTGAACATACTAATGAAGCTTTGGGCTCCATAAGAGCAGAGTATTTCCTGGCAGTTCAGTAAATATCAAATTTTCAAGTAAAACCAGCTGCAATGTGGAGTTTGAAGCATGTAAAACATCCTGTTTGTTAAAGACTACTCAACAAATTTAATATAAATCACCATCTAATAAAACTTTTTACAAATTCAATAATATTATGAATGGAACACTGATAAAAACTACCATTTTGAAACTACTCAATAACTTCAAAATATGCAATACTTTGATCCAACCAATTTTAAATGATAGGATTTTTACTACCATCATCATCATCACACAATCAAGGAGTTAGGGCGTATTGACCTTTTCCATCCCCATAGTCTAAAAGTCTCTTTTGCGATCTTCCAGAGTTTCTTTGTCCACATGGTGTGTAGTTTCTTAATAATTTGGGAAGTCTGTCCCTCTGCATGCCAACTGTTTTCATATTTCAACATTTTGTCTAAAATGGGATCTATTCTAACTCTTTAAGTAAGTCCTTCCAAGTGTACTTTGCAGCACATCTCACAAATGTCATCTCGGCAGCTGTAATTGTTTCTATCCTCGGCTTTTACTACATGAAGTTAATATTAAACTATTTGTTAAAAATCCATAAACTGGAACTCTTGTCTTCATTTGTAGTATCTTTCATTCCCAGCAGCTCCTAATATTATCCATAACTAATTCAAAATATATTTTAGCCATTACTTATTACAATAGAGCGATGATTTTATAAACAAAATTAAGATAAGATGCCTCCTTCATGGAAGTTATTTCAGCTGGAAAACAAATTCTGAAACTCTGCCACGTTATTAAAGATTTCTGAACTATAAATACAGAAATATACGAAACCAAGACTTACCAATGAATCATGTGGCCTCAGCTAATTGTGGTTTTCTTTTTGATAATTTCTTAAATAGCTTTGTGAATGCCTTGTACTTCAAAGACTCCATACTTAATGACTTTTGCTTCTTTAAAAGTGGTGTTTCAAACTGAAATGATAGAAAAATGAAATGTAATGACACCATTCAATTTCAATTAGTTCTGCAAGTAATCTTATACAATGTGTGTGCTGGTGTGCAAGAGAAACTAAATTTTAAAGTCATAACTCTGAGGTACCACGTCTTCTACATGACATCATAAACAGGAAATATTAAGAATTACAGTCCCATTTGCTATCAAACATGAATTTAAAAATCTATCAAAATTCCCACATGAATTACACTGAGACTGGACCCAGATCTCCATGACAAGAAGCTGATATCTTAAATGCCTGAAAAATGGCATAGCCATTTTCTGTAAGTGTACGCATGTGTATGTTAGTCAACATGAGGTCACCACATGCATAAGAAATTCTGTATAATCATTGTGAGCATTAGTAGATAACTTACACTTCTACCGTGAGAGCTCGAGTTTTCACTTCCTAAACTGCACGTATCTGCAGTGTCCTCATCCTTCCAGTCAGAAGAAACTACCGTGTCTTGTTCCAACACAGGTTCAGCTTTGAAGCTACGGCTTTCTTCACCACTGGCTTTAACAGCTGGCAACTGAGCCCTAAAAGAACATACAACTGCATTATTAACATAGCGTATATGTATAGAATGGTAAAGAATTTGTAAATGTATAATAAGTTCTTAACTTTTTTTTACCTTTCAACCCCTTGACACAGCTGGTGGCCAAAGAATTTATTATACTTAGACACAATGAAAGCTCCAGATCACATAAATTTGTGAATGCATTTTTATAACTACTGAAGAGCAGCCAAGTGTCAGGTCCGAAAAGAAGCCACGTGTGCACCGTGGTTGACATTCTTTGTCATTGGTTCAGCCTACCACATGCAGCAGGGGCAATGAGCGATGAGTACGGAGCACTGGTAAAATTGTGCTGATTGGCAGGGGAACACAGAAACTCCTGCCCAGTAACAATTTGTCCATCACATACACTGGGAAAATTCAAGAGTGGCTGTTCACAATTTTAAAGTACGTAAAACAGGACTGTCAGCTTTATTTGACATGAAAGGCTTAGTATCTGTAACTTAATATTTGAAACCTTTTTGTATGGTCTAGCGGTCAGAACACTAGCCTTGTAAGCCTGGGGTCCCGGGTTCAATTCCCGGTGGTGCCCGAATTTATAACTTGTGTTGGGCAAGGCCGTGGTCTAGGCATCACGGAGTTTTCCTCCGGGGGCTTCCCCGGTTTCTCCGTG
>NW_019059955.1:73372-91344 GCF_000696155.1 Zootermopsis nevadensis | reverse complement strand
CTGCTGATAAAACAGTTAACAAAATATTATTTGTTATTTGTGTTTATTCTCAGATGGGAATCTTATTAAACACTGTTGGAATAAATTCAGTAGCACCAACAGACTAAATAATGTATATCAGCCCTCTAGTCCACTTGATAGTAAACATACCCCCTGCACCACACCAGAAACGACTTCCCCTCGCAGGGCATTTCTCCTGATCTGTGGACAGTATATCAGCTGATGTGCACTTTTAGAATGTATACAACTATACACTTCTAAAAAGTAAAGTAAAGCTGTCCCATTACACACCATGTAAGTGCTTGGGGGGGGGGAAGAAGGTACTTCCTACTCAGTTAACCTCGCACTAGATATGGGTGACTGGCCAACATCACACTCTGGCAGTGCTTTACCCCCAAGAAAGGACCCCAGCACCCATTCGATAGGAGGCTGGATGGGCCTCAGCCAGTCTGGACACAGAGGCTAGAGGCAAAATCCCCTGCCCCTGTTGGGGATTGAACCCCCGTCATACTATACATTGGTGAAAACTGGAATTAGCACTGAATGACAATTCTTCCAATACATTTTATCACTTTGCATTAAGTTTTCAGAAAGTTTGTGCTGGGAGCAGAAAGGTGTTGATTATTTATCAATCTTAGTAATATAAAAACTAAGTATCAATAAATACTGTATCTGCCATTTTTGTTTTCTTGAAACCGTATAATAGATCATTGAATCAAAATGAGAAATTTTAAGAAAAAGAAAAACATAAAACAAGATGGACCTACAAATGCTTCAACTACGCAAGACCAACAAAAGCAACATAAATATGATGACAGCTATCTCCAATCTCCTTAACACCCTATTCTCAAACACCTGCAATCTGTGTTCCTCCCTCTGAGTGAGAGCATGTTTTGCACCCATACAAAACAACAGGAAAATTATTGTTATTCATACTTTAATTTTCAGGTTATTAGAAATCAGACAAAATATTTTGAACTGAGAAGTAGCAAGCATTTCTGGAATTTAGTCTCCTCCTAACTTCCTCAAGAACATAATTTTTGATTTGTTATTCTCATACTACAGAATATATTTTCAGTCCAACTGAACTGTCTGTGTGATACCGTGTGGCTCCAGAGATTAACGTATCTCGCAAACATTCTTTTAAAGATAAATTTATCATCCAAAGGTATAACAACAATAACTATGTCAGCATATGAAAGAAGAAAGTCCTCCTTATGCAAACTGAGTTTTGGAGGACGTGTTGAAAAAATGCCAGATAATGTTTTCTGATACTGAACAACTGAATAAAACAGAAGGTAAAATAAATGATGGTGTTCTTTTCGACATAATGAAACATTTATTAAAGTAACAACTTACAGTGAAAGGATATTTTCCACTTGTGGTAGGTTTTCCATGTTTGTCAGATACGGATTTCCAAATATATATGACAAATCCCTTGTAGTCAAGAAGCAAGTGAATCCATCATATTAGGTAAGTACAACATAAACTGTATCCTCAAGAATAGGGTGGATTTAATTACAATTTCTGTACACAGGTTTATAAATTAATAATAATTACTAAAACATAAATATTTGTTTTAAGGGTTGGCAAAAATATTTGATTACAAAAATAGTTTTGAAGAAACATAAATTCTGAGAATCTCTGCTATGGAACAAACCCACAATTAGCAAGATTATTTTAATGAACAGGATAACTAACAGTGATTAAAATTAATGCAGAACGTCCATCCCCACACAGGATTCAAACCAACAGCCCCAGTGTTTGCTCAACTCAAGGTTATGCATACCTTAAGCCACGTGGCTACACAATCAGTTAGTAAAAACAACTTTATTATTTATCAAGGGAATTTCAGCAAAATTAAAGCAATTCAATTTGAAGATTGGCAATAAAAGATATCCCAATGAAAATAATTAGTATCACATCAATCTGAAAATTAATTATATCATAACATTAATAGTAAAATAAAATAACTGCTCTGTATGAAGAAAAGAGATTGGCCGTACATTAAAACAAACTGCTGGGGGGAAGAGACATAAAGTAACAAAGCAGTGGAGAAAACTACGATTTGCAATATGTATCTTTTGTGATTAAATAAAAAAAAAAAAGATTGGTGAGATGAATGGCACACACGGTATACATGAGAAGATTTTGATTTGAAAACTCAAGGTAGGTATACTGTCTATATCATTCTGTATTTAATGTGACTACTGAAAGATCTCATACACAAATCTTAAAGTTAATTCAGGCATGCAGGACTAATCTGTACACTAACAAAACAGACAATTCTACAAATTCATCACTTCAGTACCTTCAATCCATAATCTGTTTCCATCCTATCCACAATCTGTGTTGCAAAATCTTGATCCTCCTCGGCAAACAGTAGAAAGGCATCATAATGCTGTGGTTCCAAACCCTGTTCTAGTCTATACACATCCGCTGGAAAATAAGAGCAGTCCACTACAGAATCTTGATTTACAGCTTCATGCCTAAAGATGGTTGTCTTCAGACTCATCGCCATGAAAACCTCAAATCCTACTTGATACCTGATAGATACTTGTACCAACATGCACTATACTGCATGTTTTTTAAACACCAACATGCAATCTATTTCGCAGATTTTGTTAAAACCGACAGCACCCGTCTTGGAACAAGATGTACTAAACTTGAGAGAATGGCAACATCTAAAACATTAGCCACCATAATGCTCACAAAGCTGAAGTAACACTTCTCCCTTTTAAATTTTCTTTTCATTCCCTCCCATTTAAATTTGTTCATCATGACATAAGCTAACTGTACAGCTATTAGCTACAGACATCTCTCAAAACATAAATAAACAAACTTTAAAACATAACAAATTAGTCTCCTACGCTATACAAGCAACAAGCTGTGTATCACCAGTGGCCATTTTCCAAAAGAATTCCCTTCCCTTCCCTTCCCCTCCATGCGAGCTACATGTCCAGCCCATCAGAGCTTCCTTGATTTCACTATCCTCACTATGCTAGGTGACCCGTACAATTCATGCAGCTCCTTATCATGCATTATTCTAAATTCCCCAATTATTTGATCCCCCCTACGTCTAAATATCTTCCCGGGCGCGTTGTTTTCAAACACTTGTAATTTATGTTCTTCCTTAAGGTAAGAAACCATATTTCACAGCCATACAAGACAACAGCCAAAATTATTGTTTTATATATCCTGATCTTCAGTGTTATGGACAGTAAATGAGATGATGACAGTTTTTGAACTGAATAAAAACAAGCATTCCCCAAATGTATTCTACTCTTACTTTCATCCTGAACCTCATTTCTCTTTCTTACTGTTGTTCCCAGATACTTAAATTTTTAAACATTATCAAATGATGTGTTACTTATAAGTATGTTCCACCAGTGTTGCTGATGTTGATCCCATATTACGCACATGTGTTTAGTTTTGTCTGCATTTACTTCTAGACCTATTTCCTTTGCTAGCCTGTAGGAGAGCTTCTACATTTTTGGTTATGGTACCTACCCCATCCCCCAGCAAATTGACATCAACATAGGAAAGTACCTGGTGAAGACCATTCAATTTCAGCCCTTCCTGATTCCCCCTGACCTTTCTGATGACATGTTCTAGAGCAAAATTAAAAAGCACTGGGGACAAAGCATCCCCCTGTTTTAGGCCACTGTGCACTGGGAAGGGATCCCACAGTACGTTACCTATACAAACTCTACTAGATAACCCATCCATACACATCTTAAAAAATAATCAATCAGGTTTCTTTGGTATCCCAAACTCCATCAAAATTCCATACAATACCTCTCTTCTGAGTCATGCCTTCCTAAAGTCCACAAATAGTTGGTGAACTGACCCATTATACTCCCACTTTTTTCTTTAAAAATTTGTCGAATTGATCATCTGTGATAGTTCCATTCATAAATGGTGCTAACCATGCCAGAAGAATATTCAATAAAATTTTGTATGACGCTGACAAAAGAGAGATAACTCGGAAGTAAATGCAATCAGTTTTGTCACCTGTTTTATAGATAGGAACAACAATTGACTCCTTACATTATTGTGGTAGTACTTCCTGGTTCCAAATTGAGACTATAAGTTCATGTATCTCTGAGTGCAGTGTCCTACCACCTGCATGGATTAGTTCTGCAGGAATTGAGTCGATGCCTGGAGATTTATGACATTTTAATTTCCCAATGGCAATTTAAACTTCCTTAAGGCTCGGATCCAGGACGGAGAGCTCTGCTTTTTAAATGTATCAATTATGTGAATGTTTAGTAACTTACTAAAGTAATCTTTCCATCCATCTATGATGCCATGTGAGTCTGCAAGCAGAACCCCATTCTCATTCTTGATCAAATGAGTCCTAGGTTTGTACCACTTCTTAAATTCACTTATGCCCCTGTACAATTCTCTAATGTTTTAATTTTTTCTGTTAGTTTCCAGCTTCCCTATTTGATCTTTTAGATACTCCCTCTTCTTATTCCTCAAAGTACTGCTGGTTCTGTTCCGTTCCTTACACTGACATACCATACACTGTTTTTCCAAGTATGGGCCTGCAGCCATTGCAATCTAACCTGCTTCCTCCGTCTTACCAAAATAGAGCATTCTTCATCAAACCATGCTTTATTTCCCAAAATTTTATGATACCCTACACTCTCCACAGCTGAAATGTTCATCTTATCCCGTATATTTTCCCAGGCCTTATTGACGTCTACTTCCCTATTCCCTGAACTCTCGTCAATGTTTTCTAGGATTACAAACCTATTTGAAATTTTTACCTGATACTCTTGCTTAGTTTCTACATTGATCCATCTTTTGTTGTTAAATTTCTCAATCCTGTATATCTGCCCTGCCTGTTTTCGAACCGAGAGTCTTGCTCTAAATTTTGCTATCACTAAGTAATGGTCAGTATCACAGTCCGCTTCCCTATAAGATCGCACATCTGATCAATTACAACATGATCAATATTTGATTATGGGTCACACCATCAGGGGAAGTCCAAGTGTGCTCATGGATATCAAGATGTAGGAATGTTGTGCTTTTGACAATAAGATTTTTGGATGCGGCAATCTCACCCCATTGTCATTACTAAATTCATGTAAACTCTAACTCCCTATAGTTGGTTTGAATATATCCTCCGAAACAATTTTGGTATTGAAGTCTCATAGCAGAATTTTCATGTCGTAAGTACTAAACTGATCAAATACATGCTCCAATTCTCCATAAAAGGTATCTTTTATATTATCATCCTTATCTTCAGTTGGTGGGTGCACATTTACAGTAATAATGTCACACCATCAACCACAAATGATCACGTATGACAGCCTATCATTAACAAATTTTACTTTTCTAACTGCATGCTGAAGATCTCTTTTCACTAAAAAAAACCTGTTCCCAGGCAGTGGTCCTTATTCCCTTTTCCATGGGGTAATACAGGCCCACCCAACCTGTAGCTCGTGGGCAACATGTTGCCCACAGAGACATTTGAAATAAGAAAACGTCTTTTAACCCTATCCCTAACAACAGCACGGTAGAATGCCGAAGCAATTCCACCTGTTTCCTGGCAAACTATGAAAGAAAAGTTACCACAAATTCCATACTCCCAAATGATCCTATCATAAATCCTTATTGTTAGCAGTTGTTCTTTGCCGGGATTAAAATACCTTTGTCGACGATTGGCGACGCGTATTGTTACAGGGAATTTTTCTAGTTAACGACTTGCAGATATGCAGGCACCGGCTTCTTTCTGATATTTTCATTGCTGGTGCAAAAGATCACACCCAAGTTCAATCTATGCAATAATATTTTAAAAAGGTTATTAGTTTTTTTATTTATGGAGCCATACATTACTAATTCATTTTGTAAAAATGTGCTAAAAATAAACACACCCTAGCCTAGGTTGTGAATTGAATTTTTTTACTAATTTTTCACATTATCATCAGTATATTTTTATTGTATATAATATATAGAAAAATATGCAGATAAAAGTATATATATATACACACACACACACACACGTATACTTATACATTCAACATTTTATGTATTGAGCTTCACGTTGCCTGCATACAGACCAAATTTTGCCGAAGTTGCCCACACAACAAAAAAGGTTGGGCAAGCCTGGTGTAAGATGTAGTTCCCCTTTGTTGGTCTTCCATCATCAGGCCATCTAACCTCCCGTATTCCTTCAATATCCAAACTATACTCCCCTACCTCAACTACTCATGTTTGCCGAAGTTGCCCACACAACAAAAAAGGTTGGGCAAGCCTGGTGTAAGATGTAGTTCCCCTTTGTTGGTCTTCCATCATCAGGCCATCTAACCTCCCGTATTCCTTCAATATCCAAACTATACTCCCCTACCTCAACTACTCATGTATCCCAAATCTAAAACTTCTTGACGATGGTGAAGAGTCAATTGAATAAAAATTTTCTTGGATATTATCCATCGTTTAGTAATAAAACGTAAAAAACGTAAAACAACGTTTCGGAGATGGGGCTCTATCTCCGTCTTCAGGTTCCTACTCAGTTGGGCCCACTAGATAGAGCTAATCCCTATCTCCCGCGCCCCTGTTCTATATGTTACAAAAACACACTCACCTACTGTTAAGATTTGTTCATCAATCTCAGCATCCAATTCTGTAGCAGATGCTTTGGTTCTGTCCTTTCCTTTTAAAAAATTAACAGCATCACGCTCTGAAATGATACAGAATGTCTGTATGTAGTACATTCTCAAACACCTAAACATTGTCAATAAATAAATAAACATAAATACATGAAAATCTGAAAGCGATTCAAGGGAAACGCCAAATTACACATGATGTCAGGCACTTAAATAATCATACGATCATAACAATCAGCAATATTAGTGAGTTTTTGCGGTGCACTTAATTAAAAAGCATGGGGTTAAAAACTGTTGAGAGGAAAAATATTGAACTTTTCTAGAAACTGGAGAAAAATACTACTGACATCTGCAAAATGTTATATTAGGTTTATGAGGGAATAATGAGTAGAACACAAGCTTTCAAGTGGGTAAAGTATTTAAAGTTAGAGGCAAATGAAAATATGGCTGTTGAATATAATTTCAAAATGTGATTCAAACTAAGGAAGAGACTGACATTTTAGAGGAGTGACTTGTAATGAGAACCAAATCTTCTAGTACAATCAAAAAACAAATTTCCGAAGTCTTCAATGGAAAGATCCAGTCTTCTGGACCAAGAATAGTGTTTTAAAAAAGTAAAGCAGTCCCACTATACGCCATTTAGGCGCTTGGGGGGAGAGATTTACCTCCTACTCATTCTTAACCTCAGCATTAGACAAACTGACATTTTAATACAGAGCCTAGATATATAAGATGATGAATCTATGAAGACTGAAGGTAGTTTCTTACCTATCATATTTTCTGTATCACTCACAACATCCCAACGATCCAACTGACCAAGAATGGACCTTAAAAGACCCAATGATCCTTGTCGCCAATGGCTTAACACTTGTGCTGTTGGGTCAGGTTTTGACCCTATCAGAACCACTGTCTGACCATTCAGACCGACCAACTGGGCCAAACCTCGCCAGTCCCTGCAAAATCATAAAATTCAAGAACCCGTACCTCTTCACATAAATAACTTTACAACACAACCTCATCAGATAACAACTATAATTAACTCTTCCCCTGTCCTTTGCTTTTGGTACAGCCTGCAAAAGAACCCTGGATAGGGCTACGCCTGTCATGAAGGATAAGGCTTCAACAAACAAATGAAACAGTAAATTTCATTTTTATTACCACACAATGAAGTGTTGCTGTAATGCTTTACATTTGTGATCAAGAGGTACCAAGTTAAAATCTTGGCCAGGTCACTCACTCTCCAGACTTGCGGTTTTTCACTTTTTCACATCTTCCTCAGTTTCTCAAAGCAAATCCCAGGATATCTTGAAATAACTCAATCCATCAATCAAAATCCAATCACCTTATGATAGTAATAGCAGGTGGCATAATCGCCTACATTCCTTCATAACAGAAAATAATCCGCTGATAACACAAAACTAACGCATATAATCCCTCTGCTACCATGGAAGGAACTGAGTGAACTCTTCCTTGACAAGCTCATAGTCATTCAGCTAGTCAAGAAATTCCCTGCTTTCTATGGAAGTCTAAAATTTATTACAATGTGCACATATTCCATAACTGTGTAACATTTCACACCTTGCTAGTCATTTTTATGATGAGGAGTTGTTACTCTTGCCACACCAACAAACTGGAGGACCACCCCCTATCAACCGTATGCAACAACTTTTTAATATACAGCAGAGCGCCGACTATTCAGGGCCCAGATATCCAAGGAGTGGATTATCCACGATCTCAGAATGTCTCTAATATGAAATTATATTTCTCTTAACTACTCGCAACACTGTCTAAAATTGAACGCAACTAGATTCATTGCCTCCACTTAAAATTTTGTATCTTTTGCAATGTGAGTGTGTACGTTTCTTTGTGTAAATGCGTCCTGTTTTGCTTACATACATGATGACAATTCTAATAAAGCACAATTTGAATTAACAGTGTTTCTTGACTATCTGGGTTCCTGCTTCCCCCAATTACCACAGATAATCAGTAGTCTACTGTATTCAGTTACCCCTCCATATCTGCAGACAGTCACCTTCAAACTTCCAAAAAGGAAACAATTAGCGTAAGAACCGATACACAACGCGTAAACCTCAGAGCCATTTACCTGTATTCTACTCTAAGAAATATATCGAACTTCCTTTCGGATCACAACACCAGATCACACTGGAAAAGTCATATGAATGGTTGTTCTAACGCAATGCGGTGTTACAACCCACAAGACTACATGCTTCATAATGTTACTAGTTCAAAAATTTATAACAACCTACAAGTGACTGGTGTTACTTTATACCTAAAAACTACATCTCACCTCTACATTTCCATATGGCAACACTGTAACATAACAAAGAATATCACTGACTCTTTCCATTACACTTTATTACACACTACGCAATTAAGTAAATATTCAACGAATCATTAACCGCCTAATCACACAGCTGGAACCAATTTGACTACAATTTCTGGATTCCAAAAGCAATCAATTTTTCACATCTCTCACAACATAAAACTAACTCAGCAAATACTTGAAGATCCCTTCGTTCCCTTCAAAATAAATCCAAATGTATTCAGAGCAAAGATACAAAAAAACATCCACAATCAAAGAGATAAATAGCCATTACAATGGAAATACTAACATAACGCCTACAATAAAATCAGTTTAAAAATAATATGGTATAAAGGGATACTAGTACTGTTTGTGACTGTAATCTTGGGACTTGAGGGGTGAGGAAGTGGGGTGAAGGAGGAAGGAAGAAAGATAGTGTCGGCCATGCAGTACAGCATCATTTCAGATCAGTGACCATGTGAAAAAATTAGCTATATAACCAAATTCCGCCACTGAAACCCAGAGAGAAGGTCTACAAAATTGATCACATCTTGGAAAAAGGCGGCCATACAGTCGTTAGACTACCTCCATACATGTGTGATTTAAATCTCATAGAACTTGCATGGGCGAAAATAAAGAGAATCGTGCGCGAAAACAACGTCACAGTAGATGAGCCAGCAAGTGACGAAAGATGCAGTGGCCAAAGGAAAACTGGGAAGGGTCGAAGCCAATGTTGGGAAAGAGACGGCATCCTTCCAGATGTGATAAACCGTATTGTCATTAATCTCAATCCTGGCACTGACAGTTACAGTGATACTGGCTCTCAAAGTGACTGCGACAACAATGAAACTGCCAGTGAGTACAACAATACTACACCTGATGAAGACACTGACATGGAGCTTGCACAGCCACTACAGAGTACATAGTGAATGTTTTTGCTTAGGTAGTAGTCTAATTCCTTATGTCTTGCAAGTCTCAAGGTTACAGTCGCGAACAGTAACTGATATGGTGAATAAAGGGACCTGATGGGCTTGCACATTCTTTGCAAAAAAGTGTAGAAATAAATGCATAATAAAAACATCTGTCTGTCCAACTGCAAGTTTAATTTCTGAAACTACTCAACTTATTCCAATAGAATTTGATATTTGTGGCATACTTAACATGTAGACATTCACATCAGTCCAATATATTGCCTTTTTGCACAAAGCATAAATTGAACATTCAATTTGTTTAGAAAAGAACTCATCAGACAAGATGGACACAAGAAGAAATACCTCATTAAAATTTGCATTGGTAACTTAAGGAACAATTCTGATGTAAACAGCTGTCATCTATATTGTAGTCTGGTAAACATTCTATGACATGTCAAAGATACTTGTTGCCTGCATCATCAGTCATTGCCCAGGTGATGGAGGTAGCAGGTTCCTCTGAAATGCCAGTAAACTTCTACCACACTAGAGCCATCTTCGTTCTTGCTGCCAAGAGAACTGCAGGTCCTAATTCTGATGTAGTACACATTTAACAATATACAACAAAAATAATTATGAGTTTCTTCGTACAATAAGGCGAGCGTAGCATTGGTTCTGCTACAAACAAATTGTAGCCACAATAAATCAGCATCATGGTCACCAAGGCATCCACTGATAAAGGTAAATACAACTGTCACTTCCCAGCACCCAGCAGAAACTGCATGACTGCAGCAACTGAGCAGTAGTCGCTAAAAGTATTCACACAACAGTGCAAACGTGTCTAACACCATGTTAAGAACTAGTTATTGCTGTGTGTTGGATATGGTTCTGATACATATTGTTGAACAGCATATTTTCTGTATTGCTTTTACGTCAAATGTGGTTCCACTGGAACACTGCTGTAAATTTCCCAGAATCACAATAGGCATCCATAAACTTGTTAAGAAAGCAAGGTCTACTAGGTCACTTGTGCAGAAGATACCACTCTAAAAATGCCATTGGTTACCCAGGGAAAACCAAACAAAATAGAGGCTAGATTAGAACACCACAAAAAGCACTGAGGCTGGCACCTCAAACTCATCAGCATTGAAAGTACTGAAGCTACTTAAACTTCAGCCATACAAGGTAACTACATTTCATGCTTTCCAACATTGTGACCCAGCTAGTGGAATTCATTTCTGCAACTGGTGTTTGCAGCCAATTCATGATGGTGAAGAAGACCCTCATTTGAGTTCTTTCCTGACAAACTGTGGTTTCATTTGCACAGACATGTTTCCTCAAATAATAATCAGTACTGGAGTTTAATCAATGAAGTTTGTCTTCATGGTACAATTTCAACCTATTTAAATGGTACAGACCTTGTGTGTTTGTACGCAGAGAGCATTTTCAACACAATTTACACATAGATTAGTTGACTGCATTGTTTTTATTGGGCGATTCATTAATGATATCAAGAATATCTTGTAGTGCTCGTTGGTGAGTCATGCAATCCCACCTGGGAAATTGGATGTGACAGTTGCATTTAACTTTGATAATGGTTGTACTGTACTTCTACATCTAACTTTCCAGTTTTCCCATATTACAATAGTTTGTAGGTAAATGTTCAAATTATGGCAAAAGTAAACACATTTCTCTTTATCACTTGTACAACACAGCCACTCTACCATACAATTTCTTTGATCCAGGTACAAGGTACCACTTACCTCGGTATATCTTCATCAGTTGGAATAACTTTCAATGGATTCAAGAGAGATGAAATGACTTCCCTTGTGGCAGTGTGAAGAGCAGCAAGGGGAACTTGAAACAGGTCAGAATCTTCAGCACCAGCCATGTCTTCAAGGAAAAAAAAAATACATTGATATGAAACCCGTTAATATTTAATTCGATCACTACGGCCATTCATTAACATTATCTGTCAAAAGGTTGATAAATGTAATGATTTGTCAATGACCACGTATATAACACACCATGAAATTCTTGCCAATTTGACATAAATTAACCTAATTTAACATTAGATAATGAAATTCTCAATCGGATGCTACATAACATACCTCTCTGCCATTGCAATTACCCCCTAACCACTTTAACAATTTACAAACTGTAGCGCAAGTATATACACACTCCAAACAGTCTACGACATGAGATCTCTGGTACAGATGATCAGCACAGATCCCCAAAATATTTAGCACAGATAACAACTACATAGAGAACTAAGGAACAAACCACAGATTACTGTACTGACGTCACGAATGTGTCAGACTCTTCAAACACAGGTCGCGCAAAACAATTCCAGTCAGGCGAGAGACTCATAAAAAATATAACGTTGGGTGAGTGTAGCCATAGCTATGCTGTAAACAGATAAACATTGTCAGTATCTTCCGTAAGAGAAAAAATTTATTAATTTCCGTTGTTTTCTTCTGTAGCAGATTGACGCAGTAGGCCTGCTGTGAACGAAATACTTACACATCTTAGTTTGTTTACGAAGATGCCTGTGGTTAGGATATTGCAGCGTATGGTGGGTTTGGAAGAAACTTGCCATCGGTTCGAGGGAACTTACTGCTTCCACATCACGATAACGAAAACCTGAAGTCTCACTTATGCACAGTATGATTAGATTTTGATGTCAGGAGCTTGTTCATCACCGAATTAGCCAAAGCCCTCCACCAGACCCTGTCCTGGGCCAACACAATCCAGTCTCCTTTAACTCCTGTCTCCCATAGATCCCGCTTGACATTATCCTCCCTCCTCAACACCCTATTCTCAAACGCCTGCAATCTTTGTTCCTCCCTCAGAGTGAGAGATCATGTTTTGCACCCATACAAAACAACATGCGAAATTATTGTTTTGTATACTTTAATTTTTAGGTTATTAGAAATCAGACAGGAAGACAAAATATTTTGAACTGAGAAGTAGCAAGCATTTCTGGAATTTAGTCTCCTCCTAACTTCCTCATGTGTATCATTTTAATTTGTTATTTTGTTCCCAGATATTTTAACTTTGTAACACTTTCAAAGGACTTATTAGCCACCCTAAGATAATTCTGCCCGCCTGTCTTCTGATGACGAGATACTAACATGTACGTAGTCTCTGAATGTAGACAGACAATTTTATTTACAAAAGACGCATAATTCAGAAGTGTATTTAATAAAGTGTATTAGTTAGTTATACAAAATATGAATTAATATGTTCTTGAAAGGGCTGTTTAAGGGCCTGGCATATATAACAAGATATGCAGTAAACCAGAGCTTCAACCATGTATCTCGTTCATCTCAGAATGGTCTCAATTAGAGATAACATGCTCAGAAAAAATAACTACACCCCAAGTGTATAACACAAGGGTCCAGAAAGCATAGGTTTCCTGCAAAGTTTTCTTCACCGCACTCCACATACTCCATACGGGGTCAATATCAGGTGCTTATTGTATAGAAGGAATGACAATGAAAAAACCACATACAAAAATTAATTTTAAAAGTAATTACCATATCTTAAAATGTTTTTTAACATGAGCTGGTTACATTATTCTTACATTTAAGAACAGGTCTTCTTCCACTTAACCAAAGAGAATAATGAAGCTATAGAAGGTTTCACTTTGGTGCCGTAACCATCATTATGTGTAACAATTCTTATACAAACAATCTTAATATGTTATAATACAATGGAACATTCACCTGGAACACAATTCAAGAACATTGTTAAGAGCAGAGCAGTAATATCTGCTTCTTTGTACTTATGTCAACACTGTATTATGCTACATAATATTTCCTGTAGTCAGTAAATATTTTTTTATTAAGAATCAATAACACTTAACGCTGTATATACTATAGAAGACATTTTGTGAGTATCAAATCAGAATCACAAATTGTGACCAGTTGTTCATGATAATGGTCGAACTTAAAATGTAATATGGTAGGCAAGAATATTTTAAATTAATTTAAAACTCTTCCCTCTGAAAGTACTTGCTATTCTCAGACACCTGGTTGCAGTTTATGGTAATTGATTTTTACAATCTGGGAATGAACTTGCAGAACAATAAGCTCAGTTTTAAAACACTCATCGCTCTGTAAGCCGGAGTCTGACAGGGCGTGACGGCACTGGTACAAGACGCAACGTCATATCGATCGATTTCTTTTCTATCAACTCCATCTTGAACCGTTGTATTACCTATAACAAGTAGAACAACCGGATGTATTAAAAAATCTCAAATCACTTAAACTAATTAGAGAACATGAAGTCTATACTATTGAAAATTCTTTTTGTTTCTATGAAGCTTGACATCTCAGAAATAAATTTCTGTAACTAATCTAATAGTAACATTTTTCAGCAGTCTGAGACATTTACACAAATATGCATTCTATGTCTCTAGTGGGTAACCGTGGAAGCTTTCTGCGATTGAGTAATAAGAGTATGGGAAACATTTGGAACAAGGAATGCGGAAATTATATAAATATATAAAGAAAAGTTAAGTGAAAATTGTTGATATAGAAAGGCGAAACACGGAAGCATGAATCAGGGACAAAGATCACTAACTTTGTACCATTTTTTGAAGAAGAAAAAAGTTAGGAGAAAGGAGTACAGAGAAATATGTACACGGGATGAAAGGAGGGAAAAATGTGACAAGAAATAGAAGTGTGGAGGTTGAAGGGGTTAGAAAGGTGTATGGAAACAGGGATTTGTTCAGTCTGTAGAAAAGACAAAGAATTCTGACATATTTTGTAGTATGAAGGAATGGAGGGATAGGGTCTTGAATGAGTGACTTTGGAATTTGGATCCAGTTTTAGGTGCACAGAAGATAGCTCAATGTAAGAACAGAGAAAACTGGCGTAAATTAGATAATGTTTTAGTAAATGCAAGGTAAAATATAAACACGATTTTAAAAATATCAGGTTGAAATTGTAAAATAACTGGGAGCTATAATGTGAATATAAACTAGATTTTACTAAATGTAAGAAATAAGTATGTAGTACTTAATACAATGGACTGTGTGACTAATGTAAATAGAATCAGGTCAGTTAAGAGACAAAGGGTATATAATAGATTACTTAGTTAATTCAAAATGTTGATAGAAGTATGCCAGTACAAGTTATAGGGCAAGACTGTATGCTCTGAAATGGCTATACAGAGAAATACAATTTGCCAAGTAGTAAGATAAATAAGTGGATATTATGGGGGTTATGCATCACCATCTGCAACTTGAATACAGGCTACAGGCAGTATCACACAATCCATGGGCTCATAAGTGGTGTCATAACCATCTTGATGAACAGGGTGAAAACTTGCCACACCTCTGAACAGCAGCAGATGAAGTCCATTATCTCGGCCAATGGCTATCCCTGCAGGACATCAACAGAGTAACCAAGGCCAGAGCAACCAACAAAAGCAATAAGGAAAAGCAAAGACCACATATACAAGGGATAATTTTTATTATTTTGTTTCCCAGAACATGCCTTTAAATTTTCCAATCATACTTTTGACTCGCTCTGTATATGTAGTAATTTCTGCACATTGTGTAATTTTCAATATGGACCTCATGTAAAGTTGAGAATGCAGCCAAAACCATGTTCACCTGAAAACGTTTAGTGTGGAATATCAATTTCATGTAAGTCCTTGTAGTAATTTCAAATATGAAACATGGACGGACAGATCCCTACCTCCCCATATGCATTCACTTCATTTACTCTGTGAATTTATATTAAATTTTCGTTCAAACACTGATACAATTATATGCAAAGTGAAGATTTGATAATGGTTTTTAACATTTTTCAAATAGGATCGAAGATTTAAAATCCCACGGCTGCCAGCTGGACTCAACTCCACGATCAATGGTTCAGTAGTATGCAACTGTAACGTCTGATCTGTTTGACGTATACCAGTTAGACCTCCTGTAAAGATTTACATCTCACCTTTGCTGTAGTGAGTGTCATCTGTAGATCTGCGATCTTACGTCCGATGCAGGATCTAGCACCCATGGAAAATGGCAAGGAAGCAAAGCAGTTAGACACACCCTTGTAGTTACCATCACTGTCACGAGTCCAACGGTGGGGCCAGAACTCATTTGGCTTTGGAAAATTCTTTTCATCACGACCACTTGTGTATATTGACAACAAGATGAGGTCCTGATGGAAGGGACAGAAAAAATCTTAAAAGAAATGGTATAATCGTTTACCAACTTCATATTTAGTTCTAACACCACAAAATATGCTTGTCTACAAACAGCTGGTGAGGTAACGAAAACCAGCGGCAAGTGCATTTTAGCCTCCGTCTACAGGTGCACCCTATTCTGTTACAATATGCATTTTTATTATACAGTGATCGTATCAGGGAACTCGTGTTTTCATAATTCAGATTGGCTTTGGATGCAACACAGGCAAGCACAAGGACCTGTCAACATATGTAAGGATCAGAACGCAAGTTAAATACTGAAAAATGTTTGTTGACATTCACAAAAATATTTATATGAAGCATACTGTGAGAATGTGGGTAACCAGTATGTTGCGTTTCTGTCTAAAATAATAAAATTTAAATTAAAATTTCAACAGATGATACTAACCCCTGCTGGAACATGGTAACCTCCAATGAGGTTATCTTGAGGCAAGTATCGCGTGAGAAAGGGAGCGGTGGGATAGAGACGGAGAGCTTCCTTCACCACGCCACGCAACAGTGGAAGCTGCGCAACTTCGTCACACCCGTACACTTTCTGTAGCTCTACGTGTAGTTCTTCTTGCAGGTTTGGATTTCTGGCAAGCAAGTACAGGATCCACTGCGTGCTATTGGCCGTCTGCGAGGAGAGGATTTTAAAGGAAATTTTGATTTGTATCATGTTTCAACTGTTCATATTTATTTTTAATCACACAGAATAATTGTCAATTACATTCAATAAATGTAAGAAGCATGTTCTACTCCTAACATATTTCAGAATATGTTCTCTGTTAGTCTGAGTCCTGTTACACCAAGAATTCCTGAGTGCGCTGAATTCTAGGCATTTTTCTTGTTGTTGCCAAAACTTACCCCGCGTTTTAACAATTTTGGGCAAACGTTCTGTCACATTGACAATTTTGCATCCTAAAGTAATTGAGAAAATGTAAATAGGACTCCCCCCTCCCCAAGAGTGGGGTTCTGTAAGAATATCGTCAATTATTCCCACTCAAACGTAACTACAAACTGCTGCCTCTCTGCTGCATTATTTTGTCATATCCCATGAAGACGGAGGCTGTGGCCTTAAGTTTATAGGAGTGGAACATGATCCTTGTATTTCCTTGAAAGTAGAGCGTGCCCATTTGTAATCCTTTAATGTGCGTGTCTCTTAATAGTGTTATAATTTTCTAAGCTGAAAACATTGAACTTGGTCCAGAAGGATTATTACATAAGACATGTTGGCTTTGATGTTGACTTCCAACAGCCAATACTTTGTAGATCTTTAGTATTGTTTCTACCAGGATTTAATTGTTCCAAATAGATAGTTATGTTTTTTCCTTTCATTGCCAGGATTCTTGTCTTTGATGTTGAAATAATCAAATTAAACTTTGCATCCTATAGTGAAGCAGATAGTCTCTCGTTACTAATTACGTAGTCAATTATTGTCCTCGTTAGCAGTAAAAAGTTAATGACAATAGTACAAACAATGGAAAGCAAAAATCTCTGTACTAAAGACCAATGTTCTCCGCTCAGGAATAGGGAGGTCACGTGTGTGCGTTACAAATACTTACTTACTGTCATGTGCACTGTTAAGTACAAGTTCCTCAAAGGCCTTAATCCGCCTCTGCCGATCACTTACTGTGTCTCCAGCGCCAATAAAAAGATCAGCCACAATGCGGATAACGTCTTTGTCCTCTATTCCTTCTGCCAAAATGGCACCCAGCAGTCCCTCGCCATTTTGACATTCAGGAATCATCCGAGTCGTCAGATCGTGTGCTGCAAGTATTAAGTACAAATAAGTCTCTTTAGGATAATTACTCATTCACTATTGTTCGTAAGTACAATGGCCGACTTGCTACAGGCAGAATGAAGATGGTCAAATGTCCTATCCAATGGAAGCCAAGGGTTGTTTCTCCCAGGAAGTGTGAACCG
>NW_019059955.1:48939-73351 GCF_000696155.1 Zootermopsis nevadensis | reverse complement strand
CCTTTTTAGTTTCTTTCTTCAAGGAAAAATATGCTTTCATAATTTTCAGGAATTAAGCTACGTCATCTCTAAACTTCTCCCTAATGTTTATAATATTTGGTACTCTGTTGAACAGTGTATTTAAGCTCTAAAACAAAAAATTAACTTCTTCAAAATTAAGTAATGCTTCTCATTATTTACTAATAAATAGGCGGTTGGCACCACTGTAAAATTGTTTCTGTTAATTAACTGATAAATGGACAGTTGTTAATTGATCAGATAACAGCCCTAATAAACAAAGTATATAAACTCATATACTGTATTTTTCTTCATATTTACGTACGGAGTACAACATCAATCGTTGGACTGGATCCGGCAGCCGACCCGCCGTGATATCCGGTTATTCATGGCTCGCTTTCCCGCTGTGGATTAACTTGTTTCATAGAAGAGTCTCGAAGTGACGACCATCTTCTAAGCATTCCTCACGTCGTGAGACACACGTCAAAGTTTATGTACGGGAATAACGGAAATTTCATGCCTAATATTTTCTTGTACGTGTCTCGAGGATAACCTAACCTAAACACACGGCGCTGTCGAGTGACGAGTGGAATCTCCTGTGCATTTTAGATGATCCATGGATTAAGGACTTCCTCTTCCCACAAACAGAACACATCACACACATAAAAGCACATGAAATGGCAGTGTTCTGGTGCTTACCTAATGAAATGGCTTCATCAATAGCTGAAACAAAATTCTTCCAAGCTGGAATTTTCAAGAAAGCTGCCATTTTTGCTGGAATGAGTGACAGGCGTGCACTCTCCTCGAAAATGAGGTGAACAACTGATGCAAAACGGTCCACCACATCTTCAAGTTCCAGCCGATGTTTCAAGTATTTATCGCCCGTCAGTACTGCCATCATTACTGGAAAACATTAAATATTTCACCCCAGATGCAGAGATGAGGTCCATATTGAAGTGTCTTTTATATAAACTCTGACAGACAAATCTTAAAGAAAGAGAGATGACATTAAATTTTGTCAGAATACGTCAAATTTGGTTCAATTTATTTCATTTTAAGGAACCTTTGTCTAGGGCCTAAATACATTTTGGCCATTTAACAGATTTGTATTGTTATTATTACACTGATACGATGTTTCTGTTAATAATGCGTTAACTATTATGTGCTAATTTGATTCACATTACTTCAATTTTGAGCCAAAATAAATATTTATGAAGGCCTGTATACTGAGGGATGTCCTCCCAGTACCTCGAGTGCACAGAACACATGTAGGCTTTAATGCAAATTATACGTCAACACTGTCCAATTTTAACAAAAAATTAAAATGTATTGTGAAATTTTAATAAAACCCCCAGAAACATATTTTACGAAAATCCATCACAGAGTTGTTACATCAGGACAGAGACGGGTACATTTTGCTACTTTCAGCTGCAAACTCGACCCAGCGAGGTTACTGGCAAACTATGATCTGGATGACACGGGTTCAGTTATTTGCAGAGACAGGCTGTCTCAGGATTAGCCATCTTCGTAACTAACGAATAATGAAGGCTCTTTCGAGAGTAATAAGGCGATCAAAGCCTGAAAATGACCACATATTAAAAATATATGGAACTCATACGTCTTCACAGCGTGGTGCTGAAGCATTCGGACAAATTTAAGATTATATGCAAGTAGGAAGACAAGAAACTATGATAGTTCTTTATTTCATTTAACCCAATTAAGTTGGAGGAAAACACTAATACAAAGTTAGTGTGATAAACTTACTGTCAATGGCCCATCGGTACAGCTCTCTGTCCAGTCTCGGGAGTTCGTCTCCGCTGTACTTCCTCGCCCATCTGGCAACCAGCTCATCGGCGACCGTGTCGATTGGCTTTACGACCGCATCGCCGCTGTCAGGTCGCAGCATTAGTGTATTCATAGTGCGTCTGAATCTCAGCCACTCCTCGCCGTCCCTGGCAACAGCGAACACTTTAAATCGCGCGGTCATTTGAGAGACAGAGGCCCTTCGAAACTGTCTCGCTCCTGTACAAATGAGCACGCCCGTCTGCAAAAACATTGCCATTTCCGTAGAAAGCAACGCACGAGTTTGTCGGTTTGGAAAACTAAGCTACTTGCCAGTGTCTTCTTATAACAAAAACTGTAAAAATATTCCACTCCTGTTTTTGAGAGCAGTGCGACGTATGAGTTCGCTCGCCAGTTTATTATTTCGATGTGTGACAGACACGCCCAAACTGTAATTCGTCTGTTGCTATGGGCGATCCAAAGTGTTAATTTGCCTAAAATAAAAGGGCGAACTGTATTCGTGAAACTTTCTTCTTAGCACACCTAACAAGTTAATTGTCCGATCTTCTTTCATAACGCATCTACAGAATGGAGCACTGAATCGAAGTGACGATTGTTTTCGAAAGGTTTGTTAAAGACAACTTTGCCTTATTCTCAATACATTGTAACAGAGGGATTCTGCAACGGCTTAAAATATATATAAGATCTAAAACTTCTTGACGATGGTGAAGAGTCAATTGAATAAAACTTTTCTTGGATATTATCCATCGTCTAGTAAATATAAAACGTAAAACGACGTTTCGGAGAGTCAGTCGATCCTAAGCCCTAGGAGAAATCCGATGTCCGTCGAGGGCGAAAGGGAATCCGAAACGTCGTTTTACGTTTTATATTTACTAGACGATGGATAATATCCAAGAAAAGTTTTATTCAATTTGCTTAAAATATAACTCAGATAGGAGAGACAAGACATAAATGCAGAATGTTGGTTGGGAAATCTCTTGAAAGTGGTCACTTGGAAGACTGGGATGGATTGTTTCTTCAATTATTAATATTTCTCGACTTTTATGCTTTACAGCACACAGAATGTTTGAACATCTGTAAATGATAAACAGAAAAATGCATATAAGAAATCTATCACGGCCTACGTTAGAGTTTTTCCGTCGCAATTTTTCTCTATTAGCTGAGAAAAGCAAGAAATCTCAGTAAACTCGTGCCCACATTCGAACCAGCGACCTCCAGAATTGAGAATCTAAGGCAGAAACTGGCAAAGGATCGTGCTCATTGGTGGTCTTTAAGAGTAATACTAAACAACAGTCTGGACGTAAATTGTGGGCATTACTCAAGGTACAGAGGAATCACGTCTTGGGCACAGCGAAAACTTTGTATTACTTCAATAACCAACCAGTTTTTGCCTGAAGCTCGCACGCAGATTCAAAGGACAGCAAAACTAAGAACTGCGAAATTGGAGAACACGTTTCTTGACTCCGTCAGGTTTCATGATAATATGAATGTCCTACTACAAATTATGCAGACGTTTGCACTAGTAGCGTGGTTGAGAGCACGAGATAAACGAGCAGTCAGCCCACACCCACACACACACACGAACGGAACATAAAGAATTGATGTTATTATGCGTCAGGCATCGCAGAAAATATCCTCCGAACGTTCTTACTGCAGAGGTTACAGACTGCAAGGAGAGGTCGCGGGATATTTGAGACTTCAAACCCGGGATCGCAAGGAAAAATATGAAAAACCTCCGTTTCCTTTCACGTTTTGAACCAAATCGAATTCCGACCAGACGAGTTAACCATTTTTTTTTAAAACGCGATGTATTTCATTCGGCGAAACTTTGCCCAGCTGAAAACTTTGTCTAAAAGTCTTTCAATATTCGGGAATTGGGTAAGACCCAGAGGTGTTGGAATTTATTGTAACAGAGGTTAGACCTCACTCTTATTCTATATTGTTACTTTGAATTTATATACGTCTTCAATAGTAAGTTCCCATCCCAAATTAGAATACAGATGTTTTGCGTTAGTCTTATAAATCAAAATATACATCGAGTAGTGGGCCTGCGGTTATCTTATCAAATAAGTTCAGGTTCCAATTTCATCTCTTGGCCATTACGTCAAGACCAGACATGAGTCAGACAAGCGACTTTTATCTAATGGCATTTCTACTTTATGCAATTGAAATATAAACACGTGCGTATTTTGACCTTAAAGTGTATTACAATTCGGACCTACGGGGTCGTACATCGTGTGCAATTTGAGGACCGAGTAGGACAGAGTTTTATACCCCTCTTCCACTCCATCCATGGTAATGCGAATTGGACAGTGCGCCTTCGCCTTGTAGGAAATAACGCTTTGAAACAGATCCACTTTCAAGCGACAAGCCATTACACAGATAAGGATCCCTCATGCTGTCTGAGACAATGCGCAGAGGACATTGGCCTCGTACTGATATGCATGACGTGGGGACATGATTTCTGCATCAAGGACATAATTCCAAGTTCATACTGAGATTCTGTAAAATAAGAAAGGTCAACGACTTAATAAATTTCTAGGGCTAGCGAAGTCACTGAGTTTGCATGTTTTGTACTCACCAAATATTATTAGGGTTACGAAATAACGCACGGATGAGATACAAAATTTTGGTCATAAAATCCGAAGCGAAGTGCCCTCTTGGGAGAATAACATGAAATTGGATGTTGGATAAACACTATGGGATTAAACTGGGTCAGGAGAGTGTCTAATGATGGCCCGTATCTAGATTTTAAAAGTGGAACATCAGAAACATTTGAAAATAAAATTAAACGGAAAATTCCGTCTCCTATCAGATCCTTCTCCTACACATGTCGTCAATTGGTTTTTAAACACGGAGCTTAAACACTACATGCAACGGACGCATTCGTGATGTTTTCTAAAACTACGCTAAGACAATTATTCGAGAATGACGAACGGACCTCAGCCTCTGTTGGTTTTCGAAGCATACAGGGTGTTCTAAAATGTATCGCTTGCTTTCGTATCATTGATGCGTGTCTGAGCAACGTTACAATACATTTTAACCCTTTCCTTCCTCGCTTAAAACAGAATTTGACTTGTCGTTTTCTGTTTCTTTCCGTTTTTGAATGACTTCAACTCAGATCTGGTGACTCGTCACTTCGTATCTCTGCATTCAGCGAAGACCCACGGCACTGGAAATGTGCGACAAGCCCATGGATTTTCTGCGTGATGCACCATAGTTGAAATTTTATTTTATTTTTGTGAAATTTTCAATTTATGGTTATTTCTTTAGTTTTGTTTGTACGCTGCGAAATATTTTACATGACAGGCCTTAATTTGTAGTCCTATGAAACTCAATGGGATGAGCTTGCGGGCCGCCATTTACCGTGGCAATGGTCCTCGTCATACTGAAATAAAAGAGCGGATATTCGAAAACGCGAAGAGAGAATTCACGCGCAATATTGCAACCGTCTGACACTGTAATTCAGTGTCCATGTTACAAATTTGAATATAAAACACGGACCGCATCTGGCGAACAAATGTCCCCCGTTTTAGAAATTCAAATAGAGTTAGAAATGTTGTTATTTATTCATGTTCAGAGTCTCTTTGGTGTGCACGTTCTCTCAGAAATCCGACGGTTAACTGCATTATTTAAACTTCAGAGCTGCGCGCAGTCTAGAAAAACAACTGACACCAGACTTGATAATCACAACGTCACAGAGCAATTTTCTATTTTTATGACAGAAATCAAAACAAAAATAAGCGACTTTTAAAAATTCTTCGATAAAAGGTAATTAAAATTTAAATTTCATTAGGGTTGTGGTCGATAGATTATATAACTATGCTGCGTCACCTCCAGAGGTTACTTGTCGTGGTATTAGATGGGATGATGGTGTTAACTTGGAGAAAGTCGAAACAGGAAGTGGCCGTGGCCAACATCAAGGGACTGCCCCCACAGTTCTTCTCGAAGAACTGTCTAAACCAAGATTTGTCGGTGCACAAGACATCTAGCTGATATTCTAGGAGGCTCCTCCCCACATGTCATATAAATTACTCTTTAGACATTTTTACAGAAGGAAGTTTGCTCGAATTTTGGCAGTGCTCTCCCTAAGCAAAATCGATGATAATAATTTAAAGTTAAATAGACTGAAATCGCCTCTTAAAACCTTCCCTAATCACTACTCACGATCACTGTCTATATCAGTCACAATATAAAACGCATTTGACAATGGACTTGAACTATTGTCCGTAACTGAAACTTGAGATAACTGCTCACAGCAAGGCGTGGTCACTGTCACTCCCGTCTGGAATCGAATCCCGGTCATGCAGTTTGTTTACCGGACAGAAGTGATCAATTCAAATCAAAGTGATTTATGTTCCTATTAATTAAACTCATTGCTCTCCTTCAGAGAAATTACTATTTTTGTTTGAAAGCTTCGAACATCGAACATCGTTGCATGTCGACTTTCGTACAAACTCAAACGTAGGGAATGCAAATGAAATGTCTTCCTCAAACATAAAAGCTTTTCCTCTTGGATAGGACAAGGCTGTAATTTTGGAAACACAGAATATGCAAATGACGGTGTATCTGTTCATGTAACTTTAAAAATAAACGCTACCTGCATGCAAATTCTCTAAAGACGTGAAATATCTCTGTTTGGGTGCCAATTGTTCCCACTACCAGATGCAGTATGAACCACTTCACCTCATCTGTCAGCGCTCTGCAGACTTCCTGCTTCTTTCTCGGGGTCAACGCACCTCGAGCGATGGCTCTGCTATCGGTCGCGACTCGACGACCAGGTCTGGATTCTCATCTCTCGCTTATTTCAATATGAAAAACCTGAGGTGTGGACTTGTGGAAAATCTGTCACATATTATGGTTCTCAAACTGGTTTCAGATACATTTAAATACATCTCAACTTTCAGATTTTATCTTCTGAGTGGTAACCGACGTACCTGAGAAACATGCTGCCTCCATCTTCGGATGAGGATCGCTGTAGCATGTCCCTCCAAGTTTGAACTCTCATCGCGTGATAACCTCAAATCTCACGTAGGTTCTTACATTCTTTTAACAATTCTGTCGGTTCTCGAAAAGGTCTGTGGGCGAAACCTGCAGAGCCGTCTCTAAATATGCAAAACGCGTTTTCGATAATAAGAATTGTACGTACGTCAAGCTGTAATTTTTAAGATTTCTTCACATGGGACAAGTAAGGTTCGAACCGCGTATTCCGCCCTAAACTCGCTTACAGCGCTCCTTGCGGTCCAAATTGACCCCAGACTGATCTGTACGCCAAGGATTCTGAATTGTTCCCTGGCAGATCGGGTATGTGTGGATACGCCTTGCCGGTCTGAGGCGTGGGCTTGGACACTGGGGCCGTGGGTTCGAATCCCACTCAAACCTTGGATGTTTTTCTGTGTTGTGTTGTCCTGTGTACAGGTAGAGGCCTTGCGACGGGCTGATCACTCATCCAAGGAGTACTACCGAATGTCTAAACAGATCAGAAAACCTGAAAAATGGAGGCCTCTATGCGCCATCTAGGAGCGAAAAGGGCAAAGAAAGATGCTTCTTAATATTACTTCCAACCACTTAACAACCTGAAACTCAAAGAGCCATTTTAATGATATCGTTTTATCTTTCGATCTCAAGTCTTCTCACCACGTCCTACCCTCCTCCTCCTCGGTCCATCGCTCTGTTAGAGCATGGTGGCACAACTAACCCCACCCTAACAATACTTCAAGATAAGCAGGAAATAACAAATTGCGCAAATTCCTCAGTTCCACACGCACTTAGCCTCGTATTTAAATACTTCCTTAACATAAATTTTAGGCATTCGTCACTTGGGTGAGATGCTCGTTCCCTAAGAACGTAAAAGAATTATTTTGAACGCCTTATTTTTCAAGTGATTTGTAACGCATACGAGATACTGAAACCGATTTGAATTCAAGTTTAGAACTACTCTTATTTCTGAATGTCAGCGTTTTGTTGCTTTCCTGTGAAGGTTTTCCTACGAAATTATTCTACGATCAAAGGCCATAGGCGCGGCATCCGAACGAAGTTCCTAGTTCATTCATCATTTTCTCTGCTTCTCGAATCGACTGTGTCGTAACCAAACGTCTAAATCAGAAAGCACGACGTTTCGGAAACTGGCTGTTTCCGAAACGTCGTGGTTTCTTCCTTTAAACAAGGACGATAGAAAAAGTCCAGACAATAAATGATTTTAAGTCTAATCCACCATCGTCAGAACCCTTTAGAATTGAATTAGTAAGCTTATGGTTTATATTCTGAGTCCACTGTTAAAAGTTACTTAGAATCATTCATAAGCTTAGAAACGCATTATTTCAAAGTCATTGACCGATTTGAACAGAATAAATGACCGAGTACCAGCGATCTTGTTATGCTCTCTAAACAAATGCTATGACAATACATTAACAACATTTAACGCTGTGTAACCTACACAGTTGAAGGAGCGTCGTTGTTCGTTTTTCTGGTCTCATCTCATTCGGTCTACCCTAAATCGTTCTGCCAGCAGAGGTCATTCTGCGTCCATCCAAGGGTCGGTCCTCACGCGTGCCTTCCGTGTTAAGCAGGCAGTGACTGGTCACATTTTCCAAGTTCAAGGTTGACTGCAGATGAAATGTTTCTCAATCCCAAACTTCAAGCTGAAGGGAACTTCTTTGGACGTTAATATTCCCGGCATTTACAAAACTGTCATCACAACAGAGTCAGATGATTCCATCCCGTCAAGTTCATGCCAAAATTCCTTTAAGGTCCGTCATAGTTACGTCAACTTGATTTAAAACCTGTACACATTCAGTAAAGTCTCCACACACACGCGCACTTCGTATCACTTCAAAGCATCGCGAGAGTCAGTTTATTTGAATTCAAAATCAAATTAGCCCAGTAATTTTAACTGTAAACACCAATGTCAAATTCAATCGAAGTCCGATGAAGAGATTCGGATTAATCTTTCTTGCATCATTTACAGAACTGAGCTCACTCAGTTGCACGGATGAAGACGACATTAGAAGAGCCACGACTCTTATCTGATTCGGGCAACGGGAGTCTGAAGTCCGGAAAATGTATCATGTAACCAGGAGATGTTACACGGATTCTCGCGTATTAACTTTACAAAACGGCGACCACTTGCAGCAGTTTGTGAAAACGGGCTATTAACATAGATTTAAGTATTCTAACTCAACTGAGCCCCCGAACCTGTGTGTGAATCTGGCGTATGTTTGTGGTTACTCTTCCAAACACAAACGAACCCAAGTATTATGAATCTGCTCTTATCTCGTTATGGAAGACACCCACTGCTAATTTACTTAATTTTAAATAATTCGGGTTACACAACGTCACATGCTAAATGGTTGTGTAAAATTATTAACCTATAACATTCCTGGAGAAAAACTACAAAAATATCAGGCAGGATGACAACAGGAATGCGACTTGGGATTCGAACCTGATAGCCCCGAATATGAATGAATATTTCCTAGGGCACAAACTTCCTTTTTCTCGAAATTCATGTTCTCCTCCGAGTAGCAGCTCATAATTTTTGTACTCACATGAAAAACAAACCTCGCTTGCAACCGTACATCTTGTTGTAGAGTACCCAGGGGTCAGGCTGCAGATGTCTGGGGCATTTGCCCTCGAGAGAAAATACGCGTCTCATTTCACTGGGATCGGATACGAAAACGCACTTGACAGGTCCAATAGATTCGCGGTACACCGGTCCCAGTTGACGGTGTCTGGCGTCCACGTACTCGTGCAGTCTGGACGTCCCTCCGGCAGCGAAGATGTCGAGCACAGTCCCGATAAATGGCAGACCACGAGGCGAAGGCATTTCTGCCTCACCACAAGCGGACACAGCTCGCCTCCACATGCTCCTGCCTCGCCCAGCCAGCACCTGGAGAGGACTGAGCACGCACGAGGCCACTCGCTGCTGGTAAGAGCCAGAACTGAGATAAGACTCAGCGCCTCTAGAATGTCGCCGCCAGGGGCAGACCACAGAGGGTTCATGAACGTCGTTATTATTCTTCAAATATCACGGATTTCCGTGTCGCCTGTTTAAATCTATAATTAATATTGAAAATAACAAGAAATTACAGTTCGTTGGTATTTCCACACTTCATTATATTTAGCCACATGAAAAATGTTTCAAATAGACTAAAAGTCGTAGATCGTTCTACAAGCATCTTTTATAAAATGTGCCAATGTCTTTCGTGTGACAAATATATTTTTATAATAATGTAGCGTAACTGTTTTTGGAACAAAAATAAAGTTCACGCGACAATACCGCATTTTTCGAAAGTCATCCGGCAGTTTCGAAGTTAAGAAATGTCTTAGTCGGGTCCAAAGAACGCACAACACAAACACGTGTAGATTAGATTCCGAAAACAAAGGAGAACTCGACGCTGCCTACAAACCACGGCTAACCTTAAACTCTCATGACCACGCATCCGTCCCTGTTGACCTCTGGGCCGATGATTCAGAGCCCGTCTCCTGTCAAGACAGCAGTCGTTTAAACTCCAGAACGAATTCATGACGTCTAGCTAAAGTCTTTTTAGTTTTCACACGCGTTCAGACAATGAAAATAAAAAAAAAACTATAAAATTCATATGCGTTAACTATACCCAGAAGAGTGGAGAATAAGAAAAAATTAGAACCTACTTAGATTCGAGCTCCTGTGATCCTGTGCACTTAAGCACAGGAAATAGTTTGTTTCCGCATAAGCAATTGACATTTATGTCGAAAGCTCACGGAAAAGCACAGGGCGAGGTCGTGCCAGCTTTAAAAGCTGCCGAGCTCTACCAATCGAAAGATTCGCTGACCACGTGGCACTGAACGAAGCAACCAGCCCTTCGAGGCAGAAGCCCGTTTATATAATATTTAAGAATTCAGACCGTACCTCAGAGAAAACACAATTCTTCGCCATTATAATGCTGTTTAAAGTAAATAATTGCTTTTTTATAGTGAGAAGCGTAGGAAATCCATTAATACCAACTGAAACACGAAGATGTACAAATCTTTTTCTTTGCGTTCGTACATTTGACATTTTACACTTCTGTTTGAATTCATAAAATGTTAATTAGTGAGTTTTGATGATTAATTCGGAACCAAAATTGTTATAGATTTTAGTAAATTTCGTGTTTTTAGTCTCCTTCTACCCTTCTTGGTCCTGTTAGTAAAGTACAAATACATTTTGTGCTGCTGTCTAATCGTAGGGTATTTTGTTTTAAAATAAATGTGAAGAAAGCTTGGGGGGGGGGCGCAGATTACATTTTACCCACAGCCCATCATTGCGTATCCATAAGAATTTGGAAGGCGTTGATCCCACAAAAATGTAGCCTTATGGATTTTCTGCGCAGCAGTTGGTCCCCCTGCACTCCTCTTCTTTACAATTTAAAACCAAAGTTGGCATACGTTGCCTTTCAAGAAAGAGAATTCCAAGTGGCAGGTGTGCGATTAGCAATCGTGAATAAGGGACAAGGACTGTGAACTTGCTTTCCATCCATCGTTGCGGCTGTTTCAATATTCAATTCCAGTGACTTGTGTCCACAAGACTACGATGTACGTATTTAAATGCTTTAGGCAGCGAATCTCAATGTTTGGTGCGCGTACCACCGGTGGCACGCGGACTAAGTAAGGAAATCAATCAAGGCTGAAATTAACATACGAAAGTCGTGTTTGGCTAAACAAACACGACCTTCGCACTGAACACTAAATTTGTCTGTTATGAATCCAAAAATAGGCTTTTTGTGCGATATGAAATTGTCATATGAGTAGTTACACTTTAATTTCGAGTAGTTATTAAACTATTCACTAATTGAGAATTATTTTGCACATACATTTCAGTTTTATACAGGCATACCTCGGAAATATTGCGGGTTCGGTTCCAGGCACCCGCAATATAGCGAGTCACACGAATTTTTTGGTTTCCCATTGCATATAAAAGTTATACTGTAGTCTATTATGTCTAAAAAATCATCGCGAGAATCACCAAAATTTGACGCAGTTAGAGAGAAACTGTTTCTAATTGACGTACGTACACGTGTGGTGACCGCGAACGCCACTGGGGGCAGACGTAAAGTTTTCCACGAACGCATGTGGTCGGTGGTACATTTAATGTTGTTAAGTTAGAATTAGTGGCACGCCAGCGAAAAAGGGGTGAGAACCCCCGATCTACGGAATTAAAGCTGCCCCGGTGGCAATTAAACATCACGTCATTAGTACGTCAGTCGTAACTGTTATTAATGGTAATTGCGGATATACTGAACAAACAGTAGCAGACAACCGACAAGGGGTGATCCTTCAGCTTATGGACTGGGTGGGTCGTACAATGCAGCATGTTACGAAATGTTACACAGGACCGAGGACTTGGATTCTCTGGGACAAACTAATAAAATAAAAATGTATGAGGAATGCTTATTTAAAATAATGGTGATAAAATTGATTGTAATAATTATCGAGAAGTTATTGGAGACGGATCACGTACTCATCAGGTATTCGGAAAGATGCGTCAGATGTTGGAGGAAAAAGTAGGAGTTTAATGGGACATCGGTTATTTATGGATTTCATAGAAGTCTATGATTTAGTTAGGAATGAAGCATTATACAATATTATTATTAAATTCGGTGCAACAATTAAATTATTTAATCCAACGTGTGAAGCTTCAACGTTGCGAATTAACGTCATTTAAAATTTTCACGCTGAAAAACGAGCTGTACTTCTCTCGTCCTCAAACGTGAATAAAATGTATAAATAAATACTCAATTTACGGTCCCTAAATCTACTGCAGACATGACGACAAGAAACAAACTGGGAACAGAACCCGATTCAGCCACGCTGTAGCTTAGCTTCAGAGATCGATATAACGGTATTGAGGAACATTACAAAGAAACTGGAATGTCGACACCTAATATTTTGGTGAGGAAGTCGGAGGAAGGTCCACTGTCCTACTGGAACAGAAGGTAACAATCCTTGTAAATAACATTTCTGCCTCTGCTCATACAAGGTTCATTAACCTTAGTTAACGACGTTCTAGCTTTGTGCTGACCCAAGCTGTCGCTCTAGTCTGCAACCGAAAGGGTCTTCAGTACGCGTAGACTCTAATGGCTTTATGACGGTTATCGGGAAAGAGAAACTCACCTCAACACGTCTAAGCCCTTAACTGGAACCCGGAATTCTGCCTGCCTGTCAAAGGCCCTGTTTGTTTTCTGAATTAGACCTGAAGTTACGACTTTGGATGTTGTGAACTGATTCACCGAGCCGTTGTGCCTCAACACTTCGTTATGCACGAGACTTAAAACAAAATTTAAATTTCTGTGGCAAGCTAAATCCCGAGTCTACTTGCTAACCCTCACCTGACGCAGTGAGCTCTGTCAGATCGTTCGAAAATTTCAGTTTCTAGGACTGAGTCAGCAAAACAGAAGTTGTTTGCGATTCATTCTGAAAATAAACTTTTCAGCGATTTATTAGACAGAACAGTTATCAGTTACGCAATTCTCTTGATATTTATGTCGTGCTCGGCTTTGGCAGTTCATTTTTATTTAAATATTACTAGCGTGAATCAGTGTTATTCTTTTATATAAAATGTTAATTAAAAGCAGATGGCTGTCTTTTGGGTTGTACCCTGATGATGGAAGCAGCAAGGACCTTTGAAACGTTGTTATACCGTCGAATGAGAGGATGCTAGTAAATTGGAAAGTATCAGGAAGGAAATGGTTGTCGCCTAATTTACGGTACTACCCGGCATTTGCATTGAAAGACTGAGGAAAATCAAGGAAAACTCCCAAAACCCTAGTCAGGGTAGCGGGAACCCGGAGCCTCATGGAGAAATCTAGCCGCACGTGACACACTGGGTTAGACCGTGCTCCAAGAAAGTTACATTTTCTCTACCTTCAAATTCCAGCGTTGATCCCCAAGGACGATATTTACGCCTGCCCCCACTCCACCCGCACCGACCGAGGGTAGTGACGCAGGCCACTTCAACCCCGCTGAGGCTAACCGATTTGACCACTGCAGTTTTTGCCTCACGGTTTAAAAGAAGCCAAACTCGTCCCTGTGAATTACGCCACAAAGGCGTATGGGGGAATGCAGGTAGAGCTCCACGCATTCTTAATCTTAGCCAATGGGTGGACTGGGGGTTAAACTTCTCTTCCAAATATCGCCAGATCCGTTTGTTTGTTTTTGTGACCAAAATTCTTTATGGCCATCAATGTTTATTCCTAAGAGGTCACACAATCATAATGAGGTAATTTCCGTTTTCCTCTTTGTTATCGTATTGTGAGTCACTTACACAAAGGACCAGAAATTCTGTACATCTTCTCACGAAAAGAACTTACTCCACGGAACCACCGAGTCCATCAGGCGCTCAAGAAATTCCCAAAATTTTATGGAACCCGAAGGCTCATTACCGTGTTCACTAGGACCGCCACTGGTCCCTACCCTGAACCACATGAATCCAATCCACACCTCCCTATCCTACGTCTCTAAGAAACCTTTTGTATTATCCTCCCACCTAAGTCTAGTTCTTAGTGGAATTTTCCCCACCAAAAACGCCTATGCATTCCTCTGCTCTCCCATGCGAGCTACATGTCCTGCCCACCTCATCTTCATTGATTTGTTGAGTACGTCTTTTGGAGTTCCTCAAAAGGCAACCTTCTCTAGCCTAGTAGTAATTCACCCCTATTAGGTTCAAATATTCACCTCAGCACCATTTTTAAACACCCTCAGTCTACGTTCCTCCCTTTGTGCCAGAGACCAAGTTTCACACCCATACAAATCTACAGGCAAAATTGTATATTTGTATATTTTATTTTTAGACAGTTTCCCATAACAATTATTTCCCTGGAGACTTGGAACATATTCAATTTCCCACGCTTCATATGATTTTTTTAAAATGCTTTACTCGACCGACATATTGAGATTTATTTACGAGATAATGTTCCATCATATCTGACGGAAGAAATTTCCCTGAAATGGAGCACATATTAACAACTGAAACCATCATCATCCCCTGCATTATTTGTAATTTACATCGAAAACAAGACACAAATTGCAATAAATAACACAGCAGCTTAACAAGAATAGAAATTTGAAGCTGGGAAATCTTACTTACGCAGATAACCAGTCCGAGTGGCCAAATTTCTCAGTATACACGACTTTATTACGTAAATTCCCACCGCAAAGATTAAAGCAATGGCTTTTCAAGGTGCGGGCCTTATTTGCAGCAAAATTTGGCCTATAAGCAATCAAGATGTAAGGAGGAACGAAATTCACATGAACAGCATTCCGTAATCACCTAGACCATAAAATGACGGTTATTGCCTCATTAGAGGATTTTATAAAAAATTAAAATATTTCAAGTTTACGTTCTCTACATTTTTATAATCTGTCCTCATGCCAAGAGCAGCGCACAAAGGGCACTGGTTTCCACAAAGAACGGAACATGAGCTGAAGCTTCCGTAACGACCATGACCACAGTACCCTGAGGATGAGGGCAAGCGTGGTTCTCAAAACGTTGGTGTTCTTTTCATTAAGCCACCTCATATGGTTGCTTGCGGATTCCCACTTTTTGAGTAGGAGGAAGAATTACGTCTCTCAGCTACTGAATAGTAAATTTCGGTGATATGAGCCTAGTCCTTTTGAGATTGAAATCATTACTGCAAAAGTTGAAAAAGGTATAAATCAGAAGGTAATGATCAAATTCCAGCAGAACTGATTCAAGTGGGAGGCAAAATAAAAGGGACCCGTCAGCTTCTGGTCTACGCTGATCTGCTGTGTCCTGCACGTAGCACGTTAGCAATTTACATGTTGGTACGACTGCGCCAACAGAAAACTACAAACTCGCTTTATTTCATTCATTCTGAGTTTATAAGAGTTACAGGGGTGTAAATCTGGCTGATATTATGGACATCCCTCACCAAAATGAGCCAAGAGATATAATTCTTGAACCTTCCATAAATGCATTTTTGAAGCCATAGATGAAGGATGAGGCAATGTTTATGAATTTTTGAAGTTCTTTCAGTTTTTGAGTCTGCTGCAGTAATAAAATGAAAATTCTATTTCAGACCCTCCAAAGGAAAGGAATAACAAAATATACCTGGGTCAAAAGATGGCTCCTTCTGTCTGTCCTTCTGTTCAATGAAGATACCAGTGAATCGAATGTTTCTCTAGCAAAACATTATCCATTAGTCAGAAAAAATAAAATAAAATAATAAGTCTGGAGTTCTACTGATAAGTGGTTATGCAGAGGCAGAAGATGTTCAAAATGATCTCGTAAATGCTGTGAGTTAAGGCAGATCTGAATGTCAACAATTCATCTGGCAAATTATTATCTTGTCAAGTCTGACGTGTGCCAAAATCTGGACACTTTCCAGTGACTTAAATGCATCACGGAATAAACAGCACCACAGGCGGTGGTTCATTCTTTTGGAAATGGCAGGAAAGTTAATTCATTGCAGCTCCAACTTTGATAGAGACTGCAAAATATTAGGTCTGAATGCTGCTGTGATTTTGGAATACAGTAATGTATTTATTTGTGTCACAACTGAAACTTCCATACCATCTATACTTTGATAACTTTCTTACTTCTCTATATCTTGTGGAAGACAAAGAGAACAATGAAGTGGCTGCGGTGATATGAGCCTAGTCCTTTTGAGATTGAAATCATTACTGCAAAAGTTGAAAAAGGTATAAATCAGAAGGTAATGATCAAATTCCAGCAGAACTGATTCAAGTGGGAGGCAAAATAAAAGGGACCCGTCAGCTTCTGGTCTACGCTGATCTGCTGTGTCCTGCACGTAGCACGTTAGCAATTTACATGTTGGTACGACTGCGCCAACAGAAAACTACAAACTCGCTTTATTTCATTCATTCTGAGTTTATAAGAGTTACAGGGGTGTAAATCTGGCTGATATTATGGACATCCCTCACCAAAATGAGCCAAGAGATATAATTCTTGAACCTTCCATAAATGCATTTTTGAAGCCATAGATGAAGGATGAGGCAATGTTTATGAATTTTTGAAGTTCTTTCAGTTTTTGAGTCTGCTGCAGTAATAAAATGAAAATTCTATTTCAGACCCTCCAAAGGAAAGGAATAACAAAATATACCTGGGTCAAAAGATGGCTCCTTCTGTCTGTCCTTCTGTTCAATGAAGATACCAGTGAATCGAATGTTTCTCTAGCAAAACATTATCCATTAGTCAGAAAAAATAAAATAAAATAATAAGTCTGGAGTTCTACTGATAAGTGGTTATGCAGAGGCAGAAGATGTTCAAAATGATCTCGTAAATGCTGTGAGTTAAGGCAGATCTGAATGTCAACAATTCATCTGGCAAATTATTATCTTGTCAAGTCTGACGTGTGCCAAAATCTGGACACTTTCCAGTGACTTAAATGCATCACGGAATAAACAGCACCACAGGCGGTGGTTCATTCTTTTGGAAATGGCAGGAAAGTTAATTCATTGCAGCTCCAACTTTGATAGAGACTGCAAAATATTAGGTCTGAATGCTGCTGTGATTTTGGAATACAGTAATGTATTTATTTGTGTCACAACTGAAACTTCCATACCATCTATACTTTGATAACTTTCTTACTTCTCTATATCTTGTGGAAGAGAAAGAGAACAATGAAATGGCTGATGCAGACCAGAGCAAAGAGAACATGAAGCAACTAATCTGCATTCTTAACCTTTTTAAACTTTTGCTGGAAGAACATAACCTCACTTTCCTTACAGAACTTCTTCACGCTCACAAATCTTCTCTCACGTATTTCCAGTTTCTCATGTTTCTGTTCTACGATTTGACAGACTTCCTTCGGTCACTTCCGGTTGTAGGTAAGTAATGTCTTCATTTTCCCTTCTCCAATTTCTCACCGTCAAAATGTCGTGACAACCGCGTTGCATTCCTTGCCTCAACGCGTTCCGTGTTGGATCAACCACGTGGTGAAATGATATTCACGCACGAAGAGTGTAGTTGTTCGGCAGCCACCGTCCCTGAATTCGGACTCTGAAGACAAAGACAACTCTAAAAATATTACAATAAAACATTTTCTAATGCAGCTGACAGCCTAAAAATCTTCTTTGTCTTGATCCGTCAGTTTGTGGCAAGCATAATTACTGTGTTGTTACTTTCATAAATGATATTACAAATATGTATATTATTTGCTTGTCTTTTCTCAGTAATGTTATGTCAAAATTTGCAGCGCACTACGTACACGCTGCTCAGGCTGGACATGGCAAGTACATTTTTATAAGTTGTCAGTAAGCAGACTAAGAGCAACCCATATCAAACTTTTATAGACTCAACATAAAAGTCAGATTCATTATGAAGTCATATTAAAGTACATTTTACATTCATCTGCAATAAATGCTGAAATTTAAGCGTTGGAACTCGGTCACCTCGTGTTTTCACAACAAAATTCAGTGCTGATTTTGAAAGGTGAAATAAGAAAATGAACTGCATGAAGAAGGTGGTCGACGTTATTCACTCTTTTAAACCTCTTTCAGAAGAACTGGATTCAAGAAGGTTATCCAAAATTCTTTTTAACATAACCTGACTTTCCTCCCAGGACTTCTCCATGCTATCGAGTCTCCTCTCAAATTTTTCCAGTTTCTTTTCTACAACCTGGCAAAGTTCTTTTAATTGTTTCTGGTTGTGGGTAGGCAATGTCTTAAATTGCTCCATCTCTGAATTCTTTTTACGATCACTTATTATATCCATCGCTCTTTTCAGAATTCCAGAATCAAGCTTACAGCCCCCACAGCCATTCAGACAACATTTGCTCGTCCCTTCTTCAACTTCATTGCACTTCTTTTGATGGCTGGTGAAGACAATTCTCGACCCTTGATTGGGGAGAACTCGTATCTCGTTATTTGGGACCTTGTCCGGAAAGAGACGTGCTCTACTACCGACAGATTTGAAAGAGCAGCCACCAGCTGGCCAACAACAACAGAGACGTTTGAGAGTAGCCACAAATGGAAATGAAGAACTTTGGAACAAGGTTTCAATGTACGACATGAGCTTCACTCGTGAGATGTAACTCACTACTTCGGCATCATCCCTTATGGCTTGAGTATCGCTCACAGCCAAGCCATTTAGGAGATTGAACAGCACCATGGCAATAAGGAATATAAAGAGCACGAAAACAACGTGACTTGTACCAGGAAATGACACAAAAGGAATAGAAGATGCGTCAAATTCTCCAGTCAGCATAACGACCGTTTTGAATACTGACATTCCAGGGTCTAGGAAGAAGTTCTCGCTGGAGTCGCCTTCTTCGCCGCATTGCATTGCACCACCACAGTCGCGGAATAATGTGTAGAAACTGAGAGCGAAAGCGATGATGAGGATGGCATACCAAGCGAGGAATTTGAGGAAGTTCCATGAAACTGTCTTGAACATCTCAATGTTGGTTGAGAGACTTGGATGACGCCCTATGAGGAGTACCAACTCAGCCCATGAGAACAAGATTGCTATAGCAGAAATGTGTGGCCTTGCGCTGCCACGAACCCAGTCACAAGACAGGATGGCAGCACTGGTTATAATTAGGAAAAATTCCAGATAATTCTCAGGACTACAAAGGTATTTTGATGGGAACGCGACAAACTGGAACATTTCTCTCAGTACCAGTAAAATCAGGAAAACTATCAAGACAGCCCACCAGAAGTCAGAAGCATCACTTTTAACAAATGCCAACATTTCTCCAGCGGGTCCTTCGGTCACGCTACTGCTCACAGCGCTGGTGTTGCGTGAATCTTCATTTGCAACCTTTATGTGAGTTTTGTCGTAGCTCAGCAGAATGTAAAATGTCAGCAGTGCCACAAAGAGGATATAGAAAATGAGATTAATATAAAAGAAAATACGAATGTGGTGCCACTTGAGGTTTAAGAAGCTGGTAAACACCGGATGTTTGAGGAGATATCTCAAGTCTCGAGATCGGCTGATGTACAGGAGAGGTTCGGTCTCTGTACTTGTTGTTGCCGAGGAAATGTTTTGATGTGGCGGTGGCCTATTTGGGCTCTGAGTGTCATCAGGTAGCAAATTCATTTCTACATCAGAATTTTGTTGCTCCTGCGCGCTACTCTCTTCTGCTGGTGGAACAAGAAATTTATAAGAGAATGTGACCTCATACTTGTCTTCTCTGGGGAACTCGCCATTTGTGCTCAGACAATCATTCAGGAAAGTTTCCAACAAATGTGGCGACATACTGGCTAATGGTGGTTCGCCAAAAACATTCTTAATGCCAATGTAAGCACCGTGCTTCAGTAACGTCAGGGCAGCGTAGTCATCTTTATTTTTCGCAGCGTAGTGCAAGGCTGTGTTCCCTTTCTGATCTGCAGCATTGATATTTATTTTAAGGCGTGGAAGATGTTCCAGAAGTAGATCAAGACACGCTTTGTAGCCTCTATGAACCGCGGAAGTATCTTCCCACAAAGAATTCAAGACGGCGTGTAATGCTGTTCTTCTATCATCATTAGCAGCTTTAAAATCCACGCCTTCAAGCTGCAAGAAGAGTTTGAGAACATCCGGGTGTCCCCCATAACAAGCAAGTAAGGCAGGAGGACGAAACTCTGTTGGACAGGTTGCATTTTTATTGACGTTTGCCTGCAACAAAGCGCTCGTTGCACTCTCCAGTCCATTCTCTGCACAGTACTGCAGGAATGTACGGCTCCCGTCATTCTCTTCCAACTGGCAAAGGGGTAGATCCTTAATGGCAGCGATGAACAGGTCACATTTGCGTTGATACAAATACTGGAAGAGGACGCTCTTATCTACAGCTCCCTTTTCTTTCTGAGCTCTTCCTTGTTCTGGCAATAATTTAGCCAACTCTGGGTATTTCTCAAGTATAGTTTCTCTAGCATTCTTCCCATTTGCTGCTCTCAGTGTGTCGATATCTAAATCGTCTCCAGCCTGCTCCAGAATCGTCTCCACAATCTCTTTAGCACCAGAATAAGCTGCATTATGAATAGCAGTGTAGCTTTTCCTGTTACCAATGTTCAGATCGATTCCATCTTGATTCATTAGAAGCTGAATACAATATTTGCATTTATTTACATCTGTGGATGAATCCTCACACTCTTGTTTAGCTAATATATGTAACGGAGTATTCCCACAGTTGTCCTGAATGTTGATATTTGTGCGTGAAGATGAGAGAAGGACCTTGAGAACTTCACCTCTAGCATATTTCGCTGCCACGTGGATGGGCGCCTTCTTACGGACGCCATTCATGTTGTTGGGATCGGCCTTGGCCTTAAGCAGAGCTTCGGCCCACTGAGCTCCATCCTCCTCCTTGCAGGCAAGGTACAGACAGGTGGCAAGGTGGGGGTCATCATACCAGTAGTCAGGCGACACGACTTCCTGCTCCAGGAGGCTGCAGAACGTGCGGTAGTCCCTGGATATCCAGGCATCCAGCAGTTGGATGTGCGGGTCTGGAGTGCACAGAGTCCCCACTTGGGTGAGCTGCACCTTATCACCTGACATGCCAGTGACTGCAACAAGGACACAAGGCCTGTGAGCGATGTTATTGGCTAGTCAGTATCGCGCATGACGGCTTTATGATTGAGTATTCAAAAAGTGTTGAATACAGCTTTTTAGAAAATACACTAAATATTATCAAATTAAAGTACTTTACTCACAGCCCGAACATGCCTCTAAACAGGCCACGACCCCCTCCTTCCCACACCCTCGAATTCATAACCAATCTCAATCAATATTATTTTATTAATACTGTTGATGCAACGGAACCGAAGTGCTGCACACATTAGGCATCGCTCGCAACCAGCACGCGCGTTATTTGTGTAGCGTAATTCAATAAATAAAGACAGTGCACGCATTCGCGTTAAGTTCAACTAATTTCAAAAACTTTCTTTAGGGTAACTGCAAAGACATTGAAAAATGATTCAGACAACTGGGCAGTGAATCATAAACATTTTTGTATTAAACGTCAGACATTTAGAGCCAATTATCCCTAAAAACTAAGCGATCTGTGTATCTAATTGAAAGTGTTTACCAGAACGAGTTAGATGGTCTAGAGACGCCCCAGAATACGGTGAACGGAAGTGGTCACTTAACAGTTAAGGAATTCGCCAGACAGCAGTTGTATTTGATCTTGTTCACAGTTGCTTATTGTCTTGAGATTAATTATAATTGTGTTTCTTAATTCTGGACGAGGTAATATTATGTTACGTGTTGCGAAATTTATTTTTCGTGTTGCGTGACAGCGTTTGAGTTATAACTCTTAAGAGACGGGCAACTAATGATCCCATCAAGAAACGGATGTGTACGTCCAAAAGCAATAAGCTACCCACTTTCTGAGGGGCCAGAACCCTAACACCAGCTGGTCACAATCGTCCGGGCTCCACGCCTTTATTTTTAGTACAAATAAATGCAAAGAACACGGAAGGCCAGGAACATAAAACGAACTGAAACTGTTCTCACACGGGCAAAATAGCGAGCACAGACGCACCGCGACCTCTGCAATTCTGTTGCTGACACTTCAAATCCGCGAAGTGTTACCTCCATAATCTCCATACGCCTAACTCAACTCCTCACGTCAGTACATCATTCTGTAGCTCTCTCTGTCCTCACCCCTATTCTGTATGTGAGACTGGAATGAAGATTGAGTCATTATGTTCCTCCGAAACTCTGGCGAGTGAACGCGGCGCCAACTCAAGCTGTGGACACGTGGCAGCTGGCGTGTCTGCGCGGAAACACGAGGTCAGGTAAGAAGGCGATGACGCACTTAATAGACATGTGGCTGGGTTCAAAACGGCCATGCTGACATTTGCATAAACACCGTGCACCGTAAATGAGGGCTCGATAAAGAACGGAATGTCAGAGCCTTGCTTCTGAACCGATTCCTTGGTCCAGGATCCACATTTTAACTTGACCCACGCGGACTAGGTCTTCCCTTGAGGTGTTCCAAGCGTCACATAAGCTTGCTCACCTCCTCCTCCTCCTCCTCCTATATTTCATAGTACAAGCAATACGTGAGAGGCCTCTGATTTATAAAACTTCTCGAGTCTTGCGACTTCCTCAACATTCCGCTTTGAAAAACCTGCAATCTACATCTTTCGATTGTGGCAAGACAGAAAGTTTCACCCAAATGCAAACTGTCGCAGTGGCTGTGCCTGAGTAAAATCGGGCGACTGTATAGTGCACGTACTGCAACTCACACGCAATTTTAGCCTGAAGCCTCCAAGAGATTTGTCGCGATTTGCTCCCAGCAGTTCTGCAAACGGAATCAGAACATTGGGAGTTCCGTGGTTTTACGATCCTGTACCAACATTTGGGTTCACGTGGCATCAACTGAACCAGAGGATCAACATTAATAATCAATAAGTGGAGTCTGCACGAATTCTTCCAAATCATCGTTGAGGTCCAAACCATCAAATGAGACGACTGAGGTTGAAACAAAGTCGTTAAACAATGTAAGAAATTACACATGTCCTAACCGAAGGTATTATTTAGAAATTCGAACGGAGGGACTGGGGAAAATCACAACGTTCAGACCGGATATGCTGCCAACAGCTAAAATATATTTTGCGTAAGTTCGTGAAGTGAATCCAGAACATCTTCAATAATTAATTTTACCATAAAGAATAATTTAATTACTTATTCTGGTATTTTGAATATCATAAAATTCTTCTAATTTTATAAGTTGCAAACTCAAAAGTACAGCTGGTACCATCGATTTTAAACAACGGACTGATTTGATTCCCACGCCATCAACGTTTCTCAAAGAGGTTTTCCCTTGCACTGACTGTGCGCTGTCTCATTAGTAATTCAATGCCATTTCCTGTTTTGTGTCGTTCCATAACAGCAAATTCAACGCTAGAAAAATGGCGATGCCAGACTTCGGGTTCTCTCAGCGGAGAGCACGAACATGACTTTGCTCCGTGGAGTGTGGCAGAAGTTTACCGACGTTTTAGAAGTCCTCACTGCCTCCATCATCATGGTGATGGAGGCAGCAAATACCTCTGAAACGTCGGTAAACATCTACACGGTGCAACAACCCAGAAGACAACCAAATTCGAAGGAACGTGTAAGGAAATGGCCGTTGCCACATTACAGGTATTATCACGGCATTTAGAACGCCTGAGGAAAACAACGAAGAGATGCAGGGCAGCCAGCATTAAAACGAATCTTCGGCAGACAAGGTGTTAGAGGTGTGAATTGGAGTCAACTGGCTCAACAAAGGGTCCAATGGCGTTGGATTCCACGAAAGCAGGACACTGCTATACCGACCGAATAACTGTAGCTGTTCAGGGAAGAAATTTTACCACGGAACTTTATTGTTGCGGGGGGCAAAGAGCATAAAATATTCCTTCTCCATGCCAGAGGGCAAATGACCAGAAACATAAGATTATCACGTTCGCAAGTTGTATAACCTGAAAAAAGTGGACGATTTCGACGAGGTAACTGGCTTTCCTGGCTGAAGACTTTCGTCATTTCCTTCAGTCCGTTACAATCGCACGAGATCGCAAGGCCGCCATGTTAGTATAACTGAAAACTAATGGCGTACTGATTACACCAGATTATGTAAAATCGAATTCGTAATATTTTGCTCAGTGTTCTCGAGTATTAATTTATTTAAATTTGTTGTTTAAAAAAGGAGGTTCAATG
>NW_019059955.1:38292-48923 GCF_000696155.1 Zootermopsis nevadensis | reverse complement strand
AAGCACTGAAATGATTAAGACAAAAGCATGAATTATTACGAGGGCTACCCCTGACTGTCGCTGTCCGTCTTGAACTGGAGAAGTTCGCCCAGCGTTACGAAGCACAAGACAGGCCGTGAGATCGCCGACTCTCATAACCTGGCATTCGGTAGAGACTGATATTAGCACCGGCACAAATCCATCGAGTTACCGCTGCAGGGACGGACGGACTCTTTCAACACACGAAATTAACAAATAAATGTATGTCAAAACAGTGAAGAACGGAGCCCGTCTTAAAGGCGTACTTAAAAATCTTTAGGATCCTCTCTTCCCCCAGACTAAACGTCGAAACAGCGATAAAAGAATTTATTGGCAATCAAACATAAGGACAGAGCATTCAAAGAATTTAACGAGTCAGCGTTCATAACAAACTCGAAGGCAACTTTCTTGGTAGAACCTTAAAATACATAGGCCGTAGAATGTCTACTCCCACTTCATCTAAAATGACTCCCCCAAAGGATATCGGTGACATAGAGCAACGAATTCATGAGCGATGTTGATTAAGATCAAGGGACTTTCATCGCCCTGATGAAGGAGGCAGTATGACCTCTGAAACGTTGGTTAACATCGACCATACTACACAGCGCAACAACCCAGAAGACAGAAATCTTCATACTCACCGCTGTGAAAACCTCAAATCTTTCAAAATACTTGTTCCGGAAATGTCCACTTAATATTCTATGGTCGCAGAGGACAATCGGATGCACATATTTGGGTGCGAGTGCCTTCCTTACTGAGCGTGTAAATAAATAAACACTAACCGGATAGCGTTACGCGTAAATGGCTGGGCGTTGGAAGGGTGTGGTAAGATTACTTGAGATAAAAGTATCATTTGTGCGCATGCCTTCATGAAGATGTACAGAGGAAACGTAGAAAGCCTTCCACGTATTCTAAACCTAAGACGGCAAATGAACGACGTTTAGCTGTCGAGACACAATTTACAAAACACCCAGAAAACTGTTCACTGTACAAACATTTGGAACACTGAATAAAATAGACTTTCGGATCTACAACGCGTACCTGAAATATTTTCCGGTAAGGTGAATGTCACACAAATACACGAAAGATTTATGTCTTGAAAAGTATATCTGCACATGGGATAAATTAACACACGGGCCACTGACTACGGAAGATTGCAAAGAAAATGTTTGTAAAATATCTACTCCGGAACTGTTCCTATAATTGGTGAAAGAGATACGAATTCTGAGACGCAGTGGAATACAAGAGAACGGATGTTCGACATTTCTCTCTCAAGCGCCATAAAACAGACGAATTAAATATTTACATCCCTCAGCATGAATCATAAAAATATAGTCTCAACAGACTGGCAGCAAATCTGGCCAAGGCACCCGGAAACAGTTGCCTTAATTATCGAGCGGTTTATGGGGCAGTGTTGTCAACTCAAGCCAGCGAAGTTAATCTGCTACAACTCGGACAAATCGTCCTGAGTGGATCTGATGTGATGTCAAAGTACCTAACAGTCGGCCGGTCAAGCTATCCATTTGTTTTAAATCCATAAAAGCTGCAAGTTGCCACAAAAATATACAACAGCACATAAATGGATATTTGTCCGCCGTGTGGTATTCTGGAAATAATACATTTCGGAACCCAGATGCGCGTCTGTCTTCAGTTAATTACAACGCTACTTTTCATATAATTGTTCGTGCAGTAAAATCTCGGTCACCTTCAAAATACCGCTCTCATCACATGCATACCTGTAAATTGTTACGACTTGTTGATTCTTCACTCTTCACTGTTACAAAATCAGATAAAAAGTAGTTGCATTTCAGATGGTCCGCTCCTTTCTGTGCTACGGATGTAATCCTGACCGATGAGATCTGTCCACAACGAAACACACGAACCCACTTCAACAGCTGCGTGCACTAAACTGGTACTGAGATGCACAGTGACGCATCATTCATTCCAGTCCACAGATAAAACTACCAGTCAGTCCCTCATTGGAACCGGAACTGGAGGGGGCAGGGCGGAGGGATACAATTCAAGGACGACGCGCTGTTAATGCTCTAAGTTTAAATGCTTACACCTTCCCACGTTGGCTTCCAGGGCCGATAATTTAGGGCGTAGTGCTCTGGAGCGTAGGAGAGCCCCAGAAAGCGTATGTACCAGGGATCGAAGTCCAATTTTTAGATCCTTAGCCACTTATTTTGTTATCCCGTCTCAACTTCTCAGCAGTTATGTAAAACATAAATAACACTGTGAAAATGAAATATGTGAACTTTTAATTTGGTTCTGGGCTTTTTTCCTCTTTTGTAAACGAAGTTCTTTGTTCCACAGAGACCTCATCATAATAGGTGGTAAAGACAGTGGAAGGGAATTAGTAAACAAGAGACAGACCTCATAATTTGATTCATTCCAAAAATTGACTAGATGTCTATGTGAAATCTAGATTGGGGTTCAGAGATTCAAAAAGATCACTGACAACCAACGGACTGGTGCAAAAAAGTTACATGACATTGTGTGATATTAATCCAACTGAATTGAACTGAGCGATCAATAAACATTTGATCATCCTGTGTGTGGACCACGTCAACTAATACGTCCTCAAAATATATACTGCAAAACTGTGATGTAAAAACTACGGATCAGAATTGAAATAAATACATCAATTTCTTTAAAACCTTCTTCTTCTATGGCTCTCTGGTCTGTATTCGGTCCATGGCCTCCTCAATTCTCCTCTTCCATTCGGTCCTATTGTTAGGTCCCCCCACTTAATGGTACCTGCACCTTGTTGTGGTGGTGGGGCTGAGGACCTCAGTGACCCCAAGAGCTACTGGTAGGGCCTCCGTAGCCAGATTCGTCGAGGGGGAGAGGTCAGACTAAGACAGGTACCCTGGTCCTCCAGGTCGGGGTTGGTCGCAGGGCTAACAACCTTGCACCATTGCATTTTCAAAAGCAAATAATGTATGGTTCTTTAAAATTACTGTTCTCAATACCAGGCCACAGAATAATTAGTAAAAATTATATAATCTCACCTTCAAACACATTTACGTGTGTTAGCTTCTTTAAATGTAACCTATATTGCAGTCCATAGCGGCAAACATGTCCGACTTTTTTCCTATTCAGAATGGTCCAAAACAAGGAGATGCTTTATTGCCATTGCTTTAGAAAATGCCCAAGAAACTCAGACGGGACGCAAAATAAAAGGGACACATCAGCTTCTGGTCTACGCTGATGATGTAAATCTGTTGGGGGTAACATAAATACCACAGAAAAAAAAACATGGGAGCTCAAATTGATGCTAGTAACAAGGTAGGTCTAGAAGTAAACGGAGTATATGTGGATATATCGTCACCGGACGGCAGGGAAAAGTTGTAACATGAAGATAGCTAATGAATCCTTTAAAAATGTGGCAAAGTTCGGGTATTTGGGAGCAACAAATCAAAATTTGATTAAAGAGGAAATTAAGAGCAGATTAAATTTGGGTAATGCTTCAGTTCAGAACCTTTTGTCTTTTCGATTGCCGTCTAGAATGAATGGGGTGGTATGGACTGGATTCATCTGGCTCAGGAAAGGGACCAGTGACAGGCTCTTGCGAACACAATAATGAACCTTCGGGAATTTCTTGAGTGGCTGAGCAGGGAAGACTCGGCTCCAATCCATTTAGTAGTGAGTGAAATTAAGGTAATGGAAATAGGTGCAGAAGACTCCATTTTGTATCATGATTTCATAATATTCATCCATTTTGTTTTAAAGCTACATGGACTTTGTAGGATCACTCATTCTTCGTTAATAGGGCGGTCTTTGAGCGTCTGAAGGCCTTCTTCAGTTGCTGATACTGCTTCAGTTTGTACAATCTTTCAGGACCGCAAGTATGTTCATCACCACCTTCAATATCAATAAAATGAGTGCAAGGTGTTTCCAGAATTTCAGCCTGGAGAAATAGCCCTTCTTATCTGGTTCCTGGTGAAAAGACATGAGAGGAATGTGGCAACTTCATTACTTAATCTCCGTCTGTGTCATTTCGGTCGCTAACTACAGATCTTAGTTTTAGGTCAGATATGTTTTTTAAAAATTGTTGGGTATAGCCATTTATCTCTTTGTTCATTAGTTTGTAAATTTCGGGATAAAAAACTGAGCAAATATTCCAGTCAGTTACATGAAAAACGCGATCATTCAGTGCCCAGCTTTGTTTATGTCTCGTGCCACATGTCACTGTTGTCACAAACATCTTCATCATCAGAGCTGATGATTTTCTTACCTGCTTAATAAAATTTCAACATTCATGTCGCCATCACCATTACATTCACTCTGGGAAATATTACTACATTAATTACATAATTCTTCATCACACCAACGACTAGAAAAGACTTGAACTTTGGTCTACCTCAAATTATTTATCACCTCCATTCAGAAATGGAAAGTCTAATAAGTGCATTAAGCGTGTCTGAAATTGTCGTATCTGTCACTACGGAGTAGAAGATAAAGGTACGACGCGCAAAGACTCCATATGTGTGATATGTCATTCACTCTTAAATGGTTAATATCTAATTACTGGTCAGCCATTGAATAAATTATACCAGAATTCATCAAAATACTTAAAAAAAAAAGAGTACTGACAACTTATCTCCTTGTAAGAGCCTAATTCTGAGACTTTACCGTTAAGCCACCTGACAAAGTAGAACTTCGATACAACTGAAAGTATTAAAAAGTAATTTAATATGAAACATTTTTTCTTGCTTCTTCTGAATAAAACTTTTGTTATTATACGCCACATTTCATATTCTTCTAAACGCACGACAGACGACGGACGATGAAAGTCCGAGCCCTTTTACACAAGCAAAATTAATGTAAACAAATATTCACACGTCCGAAAATAAGATATTTTAAAGTGAGATATGAGGTTGTCATGGTTATAAGCGCAAACATGTACGTCTTCTTGGATAGAGTACTACATAGTTTGGTAAATAGTGACCGACGTTTTGGTTTAAGAGGAGATTACTGCCTCCATCAGCAGCGTCATGATCATGGAGGCAGTAAGCCCCACTGAAACATAAGTCAGTATCTATTAGACTACGTGGTGCTATATCTCAGAAGCGAGCCACATCAACTTTTCTGAATTCGCATTTTGTGCAAGTTTCTGTTTTCAGGAGAACTCAGTCAGTGTACCGGCTGCATGAGTGGGGTTTGATTTCCAGCATTGGCAGGCCCCTCTTCACCAAGAGACTTGCCCAGCCTCCTACACTATGGATAACCAAAAATTTTTCTTCAGGAGCTTGGCAGTGGGAGGATGGAGCTGATCGGTCAACTGTGTCCAGGCTGCATGGACACTGCATCCACCCTTATTGTGTTGAGATTATGCTAAATACCAATTTCAGTTTTACTTTTATAAAGTGTAACAGTGTTTATGAAACACGGCTTAATTAATATCTGCAATTCCAGACAGCGTTAATATTTGACATATTTTATTACAGCTAAAAAATCCTATTATGTAAATAGCAACTTATTTATTTTTGTATTCTTTTAGTATTTAATAATGTGTGCTAAACATTTGTACTTCCCCATCTTGCAATTCGCACAGCTGGCGGAGTAGTGAGGACATCCATGTCCCAGAAACTTAATTTATTTTGTAACTGCTCAAGCACAATATATAACCACAAATTTTCAATTTGGGTGATCACGTCTCACATTAATATGATCCAAAGGATTCATTTATATTTTTTTAAATAAACGTGTCTACATGAGCTAGTAGAAATCAGATTTGTACACTGTAATTTATACTGAGAAAGGTGAGACAAATAAGATATCAGTCATTAGAAAGCCCACCGCTGTGTACCGGCATGTGAACAAGAAAATGCCGAGAACCACTGAAGTTCTTATTTTTTTATTTCCTTTCAATCCCTTCTTAGAAATGACAGCTGCTTTGCAGTCCTAAGTCCCTTAACACTGTCATCTTTGCAGCAGAAGCAAAAGCAAAGGAAGTGTTACATGAGGCTGTGTATCTTCATGTGCCGCTTTACATGACTGCGCTCAGAGAAACTCTTGCTACAAAGCTCGCACTGGTGCGGTTTCTCCCCAGTGTGAATATTCATGTGAATTTTTAACGTCTTGCGGTATGCAAAGCTCTTGCCACACAGGAGGCAGGGAAATGGCCGTTCCCCAGAATGCACTTTTAGGTGTTCCTTAAGAGTGGAGCGTTGTGTAAACCGTTTAGAGCACTGAGTGCACTGGAAAGGACGTTCATGCGAGTGAATGTTAAGGTGGTCCTTGAGATTACCCCGAAGAGCAAAGCACTTTCCACAGACTTGACAAGCATGTGGTTTCTCTCCTGTATGAAGCATTTCATGAATCTTCAAATTACCTTTCTGAGCAAAACTCTTCCCACATTCTTGGCATAAGAAACGTTTTTTACCTGAATGAACATTCTCATGTTCCCGTAGAGCACTACGAACTGAAAAGCGCTTGGCGCACAGTGGACATGCAAACGGACGCTCGCCAGAATGCGTGCGCTTGTGCCGAGCCAGGTTCGATGACGAGGGAAAGCTTTTCCCACAGCTGTCACAGATGTAAGGTCGTTCACCCGAATGAATACGTTTATGAATCTGAAGGTCTCCAGCCTGAGTGAACACTTTTTGGCAAACATCACACTGATGGGTGCGGTTTCCTGATCGCTTCTTCTTTGCGGTGCTCCTCTTTGCCGGCGGACTGACATCTTCTCCTAGACTTGAGCTGCCATGCTCTTCTGCTGAAGAGTTCACTTGTGAGTGCAACCTGACAATATGAAAGTATTTTAAAATTAACCACTTTCACACAGAATTCTTTTCTTCATGATACTGCCAGCTTGAGCGTGACGCGGGCTCGGCATACAGCTCATACCGCTAGTGTATACTGAAGAAGCTAGAAACACATACAGAGTTTTGGTAGGGAAATTTATAAAGTGACAAATTTCGGTGGTCAGAGACAAGGGTTAAGCAAGGGTGACTGCACCTAGTAAATCTCTGTAGGTGCATGTATGTGCCCCAGGGGTGGGCACAAGTTCAGTCATTGCGTAGCATGCATGCAAAGACCCACTGCTCACCAAGGCAGCTTTGTCATGGGTATAACTCAAACCTGTCTGGTTTGATGAACGGAACAGACAACCAACAGGACAATAAAATGGAGGGCAAAAAGGCAGCTCCTCCAACAAAATATTGAACAAAAGGCTTGTTACATATCATGGGGAAACACTACTGGATTATTAACAGATAAACACAACTAAAGAAGCTTTAATAGTGACAGAACAACCTATAGAAAGAACCTGTACCTTGGATTCATTGAGTCTTATATTATTGAATGCAGGAATGCTAATCACTGAAAGTCAATAACGGAGTTTATCAGTTACACATTTAAATAAATCACAACTTCAAAATGGGATTGGTAATACCACATTTGGATTTTAAACGACAGAAGAAACAGGTCCCAGAAAATGGTGTCTAACTAACTAACTAACTAGATGGCTTACCGAACCCGAAGGTTCATCACCGAATTAACCAAAGCCCTCCACCGGAACCTGTCCTGGGCCAACAAAATCCAGAAAAATGTGTCAGTAAATGAGAAGAAACAGGTCCCAGAAAATGGTGTTAGTAAATTTTATACTTACGAATCATTTTCATCGTGTTTCAGATCTATGTCAATATCCAAAGAGTCTGGTTCTTCATTTATCTCTACTTTCAGCTCATCTTTAGATTCGTCAATACTATCATCACCATCGTCATCATGAAAATTATCATTATCATCTTTAACATCACCAGTCTTTTCACATTCATCCTGTAACAACACATTTACTGGTGAGCAATGCCCCTTGTACACCCACGGAAATAAATGTTAGGGTTGAACCTGGTACATGCATTTCTGAGAGTCATGCAGTATCTATAATAATGCCCGTGCATCTGAGTTGAACATGTTATTGAAGCTCTGATAATAAGATGATGGTATCGAGAGCCATCACAGGGTTTTGATTCCCTAACACACCTTCCTCAGAACATTATTGGTATCGGCAGACAACTTAGCATGAGCGTGACATCACAAAACTAGGAAATTGATAGAGATTCTACTAGTAACTGAAAATGCATCTGATTATGTACTCAACTGCATGACCTTAACTCCTATCGAGAACTGAAACCCGAGATAATTGTCTTCAACATGGTGCGGCCAAGACTGGCATCACGACCACTATGAACCACCCATAATGGTCACTCGTGGGCCGACTAGTCTGCCCATACTTATACCTCATACCAGGGTATTACAGTCTGCCCATACTTATACCTCATACCAGAGTAATACGAATTAAATGGACTGTGCTGAGAACTGCAATACATGTGGAAAGGTGAAAGAGTCTTAATTTCATATTCATCACTGAAATGACTAATCACATAGAACATAACCTAAATGAAAGTTATAAATCATTCTGCAGCTGCGTTGTAAGTGAAGGTGAGATGCCCTTTCTACGGACAGCGGGAGTATAAGTAAGCGAGCAGCAAGCTGGCAGCTGAATTGATAGTGAGGTCAAGTGGAAGGATGTGCTTGGAGCCAAACCTATTGCTTCAGTTGACGATATTAGTAAAAAGAAAGATCACACTGACACTGACTAAACAAATCTAACCTATCCCACTATTTTTAAGTACCTACATTAACACAGCAATGTTTCTACCAACGTGGTTGCAGCTTCAGAGTTTAGGACCATAAAAACTCTAAATATGCTTACACCCATAATAAATAATTTAATTTCAAAACCTTTTACTTATTTAATTTTAAAAAACTCAACAACTAATTGGCAATGCAAAAGTATTTCATTCACCTTTATGAACAATCCATCCAGCTGCCACATCAGGTAACATGTTGCGGTAGCACGCAGTTAAACCTCATAATTAAAGAAGGTGACTATCTTCTGCGTTGTAGCCCCATGAAGTCTGGTAGAAGTTTACCAATGTTTCAGAGATCATTGCTGCCTCCATCATCAAGGCAATAAGTGCCCTGATAATGGAGTCAGCAAAGACCTTTGAAACATTTGTAAACTTATGTATAGAATGAAGCTTTCGAGGCGACTGAAACTGACAAAACACTCTCGGGTTACGAGCCGTGTCAAGTGGCTGAATGGTGGATAAACCGAATCGGCAGGCAGAAGATGTGGTTTTTTTGCCATTCAGACACGTGACGCGGCTCGTAACCCGAGAGTACTTCATCAATTTGTAAACTTTTACCAGACTCACGGTGCTACAAGCCAGAAGACTCTTTGGACTCACTGAAATGAAAACCTCAAATCTTACTCATAATTTAAATCTGACCAGCAGTCTAACAATGGGAGTTTCAAACCACTACAACCAGACAATAATGGTTCACATTATTAGGCACACAATATACATTGTATATGGCAAGAAATAAAAATATATGTGATTTGGTATTAAAAAATAAATATATAAAACAGAAATAAAAATAAGAATATTAACAGTTAAATCCAGACTGCATGAAGGCAGAAAGTGGCCCTTGGTAGCTTGGGGCCTGCATATGGCCAAGCTCCCCCCACTCCATAATATATACACCTCTTGTTATTTAGTGAATTTATAAGCACAAAATGTTGAAGTATGAATGTTTTGTTCTTTACCTGAACTGGCATTACCAGCGGTTATGCAACGTACCCTCAGAGTATAATTTTGTCTGAAGGAAGAATAATACTGACAACAAGATATTATAATAATTATTAAGAAATTTGATGCTTTATATAAATCTACAAATACATTAGAATATATCAGAATTACAACATTTCAGTTCCAGGATATTTTGAATATGCCTTTATAATGAGTGACAAATGTAATTTAACAGTACATGCAGGTTTAAAAAGTGATTTTCACCTTTACCAAAACCAACTCTGGTTTCGGCTTCACAGCAAACTGACGCAGTGCAGCATCTGAACTCTCACATTTCTGATTGAAGGCATACCACCTATCCAGTTGACGAATACAATGACGACATACTCTCGAAGGAAGACCATCACCAGCCACAACCTAGTCAAAGTATTTAGGTTAAACAAGCATCAATTGTAAATCAATCCTCTACTTTCATAAATAAAGTCTTGAATATTGTTCATAACATTCCTTATCAATGTAGGAATAATTTTACAATCAAAATCTTTTTTAATGAACACCAAAATTATATCAGGTTTGACAGTTCATGAATGTTTCACCATTACCATCAAGAAATTAATCAGTAAAGCACAAGGTTGAGAATACTATGAATAATTATTAGAAACCTCTTATCTTGTCCGCCACTTTTAAGATTACAAAAATCATTCGCCGAAACACATGATTACTACACATACATTAATCAAGTTTTCAAACTAACCTTAATAGAAACACACATCATTATTCTAACTGGCAACGGAACCGGTTGTTCCTTTGTTTGGGGTGATTCAAAGATGTGTACCATCACTCCCTCTTTCGACATACACAACCGGCATATTTTAAGTGGGTTGGTACTGCTCATCTTTCTAAAATATATATTAAAAATGCTAAAACAACAATTCCAAGCATTCACTTAAACACCACGGCCGCCATCCTTAATAACACACAGGCTTGTATCAAAGAGAAACGACAGGAATA
>NW_019059955.1:24804-38279 GCF_000696155.1 Zootermopsis nevadensis | reverse complement strand
ACGAATTTTTCGATTTCTATACTGTAATCTTTCCTGTATGCGAATAGGTTGTCAGATGTCATGCCATAAGTACTGCTATAACAACTTTTTTCCAAAGTGCGCCATAAGTACTGCTATAACAGCTTTTTTCAATAATTATATATATACATATATAATATATTGTTATGTAAAATCCAGACACACGTTCGTGTATACTTATGCGTGAATCAGTTCTTCTTCGACAGGTTTCTGTGTTGTGTACCTGAATCTAATGTATTAATCAATGTATATCAATTTAAAATCTCGAATAGGTTTCAGATTTTAGAAACGTATAAATATAACGAAAGTGTGGATATCAACAGGGAGTGGGAAAATGTCAGAAACTGGATCAAAATTTCAGCCAAAGAGAAACTAGAATACTTTGGAGAATGTAAAATAAACCATGGTTTTATGAAGAGCGTTCAAAATTAATAGATCGAAGATGGCAAACAAAATTTCAGTGGTTGCATGACCCAAAGAAAACCAATAAGGATAACTCTTTCAGCCCCAGAGGTTTCGTGGCGTAACCACAGTTTCGAAAATCAATTTATCAGTACCCTGCGATTTCTTCACGAAACCCACTGGAACATAGAGCTGCCATCTTGTATCCATCCACGGTACTCAGTACCTTTGAAGGCATGCTTCAGCCATGTGAAAAAGCATTGCCACTACATAGTTGGTTGTGTTGGAACCTGTAAGCTTTTGATTTTGTGTCAGTGCTATTTGGAATAATTAGGTGAGTGTTTTGTAATAATCCTACTGGTTATATTATATTGTCATGAATTAATTTATATATTATCATTGGTTTAAATGTAAGATGCTTTACAATATTGACAGTTATGTTTGGTTTCAAGTTTTAACCAGTGGGAATACTGAACATTTCCATTCTGTTTTCCTCCAGAATATCATGGCATCAGGAAGATTTTTGAAAGGGGGGAAAACTGACTCACAAATTAATAATGGCAGTATTTGATGAAATTCCCAGTGAACTAGAATCAGGCACTTCAGATGCCAGTAGTTAAACTGAAGATGTCATTACAGACATATCAGACACTTGTGAATCTCCTATTGATATGTTTCATTCTGTGTTTACACATGCCATTATAAATCATTTAGTGTTTCAAACAAACCTGTATGCTACGCAGAAGCAAGGTGGTGGCCTACAATTTCAACCAACAGGTAAAGACATTAAAAAAATTATTGCTATCAATATCCTTATGAGAATTAAAAAACTGCCAAGCTATAAAGACTATTTGTCATCTGATGAAATGATTAGGGACACTTTTGTAGCTTCAGTAATGAGCAGAAATCATTTTGAATGGTTCCTTGGCCATTTACATGTGAATTACAATAGCGATCAGCCACCAAGAAACGACCAGAATTATGACAAACTCTACAAGATCCGTCCATTGTTAGAAATGTTGTCCACGACATTCAAGGACTATTACAAACCATCAAAAGTTCAGTCAATCGATGAATCAATGATTCGATTCAAAGGGAGCTCCAGTCTCCGCCAATTCCTGTCTCAAAATCCCATAAAGAGGGGGGTAAGAGGTAAGGGTATGAGCAAATGACAGTGGATATGTATCTGAATGTCAGATATATACTGAAAAAATAGGCCAGACAACAGAAAACATTTGGGAGCTAGAGTGGTTCAGGATCTAACAAAACATCTTGAAAGAAAAAAAGCCATCAAGTTTATTTTGACAAGTATTTCACATCTGTACCACTCATGAAGATCCTTCAAGAGAAGGGAATTTATGCTTGTGGGATTGTAAAGAAGCCTACAATTTCAACCAACAGGTAAAGACATTAAAAAAATTATTGCTATCAATATCCTTATGGGAATTAAAAAACTGCCAAGCAATAAAGACTATTTGTCATATGATGAAATGATTAGAGACACTTTTGTAGCTTCAGTAATGAGCAGAAATCATTTTGAATGGTTCCTTGGCCATTTACATGTGAATTACAATAGCAATCAGCCACCAAGAAACGACCCAGAATTATGACAAACTCTACAAGATCCGTCCATTGTTAGAAATGTTGTCCACGACATTCAAGGACTATTACAAACCATCAAAAGTTCAGTCAGTCGATGAATCAATGATTCGATTCAAAGGGAGCTCCAGTCTCCGCCAATTCCTGTCTCAAAATCCCATAAAGAGGGGGGTAAGAGGTAAGGGTATGAGCAAATGACAGTGGATATGTATCTGAATGTCAGATGTATACTGAAGAAATAGGCCAGACAACAGAAAACATTTGGGAGCTAGAGTGGTTCAGGATCTAACAAAACATCTTGAAAGCAAAAACCCATCAAGTTTTATTTTGACAAGTATTTCACATCTGTACCACTCATGAAGATCCTTCAAGAGAAGGGCATTTATGCTTGTGGGATGGTGAAGAGATCAGAGTATGAAGATTTCTGTCTTCTGGGTTGTTGCGCCGTGTAGTCTGGTCGATGTTTACCGACGTTTCGGAGGTCATACTGCCTCCGTCATCAGGGTGAAGCATTACTCATCAGCCTCATGCTCGGGTCGCTCCGACTACTGCGCGTGCGCACGATCCCGCTCACTCGTGCTTCAAGCCTTGGCGAAGGTTTCACCTGGTCTGTGGACTGTGGTCGAGTTATGACGGCCAAAAGCCCGAAGTTTGTGGGCCAACCAAAAAATTGATTCAAAATAATAACAACAACAAAACAGTAGTAGTAATATTAATTACCAAAGATAAAAGATGGCGTAAAGCTAAAAGTATTCAGGAAACAATTATTTCACGTGGACTCGAGTTGTGTGATCTCATGACTTTTGATGCATTTAGTAATTTTATTTTTATTTGTAGCACTTAGTACTTTGAGACTTTTATTCGGTCTTTCCATGCTAATGCCGGAACAACTTCTTCAAATAGCCCAAATCTGCCTCATTCGATCTCCCCACCTCTCACTCGGCGATCTTCAAACGTCACTTAACGCTATAACAATTCCAGTTGAAAGAATGCCATTGCATGACCTAAAACGATTAAATACTTAACACGGTCATAAGTAATTAAGCAATTTAGACTATTTGTTTCCCACATCTAACTAACCTATTAGCACAAGCCTATAATTGTAAGTAATTTTGAAATATTAACAACAGAATTTAAAACTTGGTTCAGTATGAGATTTACTTGAATGTGTATTATAAATTTCTATGCTCATTATGAGGTATTAGCTTTAAAAAAATAGACGTGACTACTTTTTCCAGCTCTCAGGAGACAGCGTTTCAGTTACGAATTCGGATCTGAGCGCATTAGATCTGTAGTAGCAGTCTTAAATCGGTTCAGAAAAGTAACTAGCAGAATATTCATGAAGATTAAACACCACTAGAGAATTTTTTTAGATCCTGGGAGCTAGTAACATTTTTGCATTGAGTCAGACAACCCACATTTTTTTAGATCCTGGGAGCTAGTAACGTTTTTGCATTGCTGATTAGGTCCAGATTCTAAATTGAAGGATTTGGTTGTGATACGTGCCAGCAAAACTTACAACATTTTGCAAACTACAGGTTTTTTTCACTATTTTCTGTTCGTCTTTAATTCAATTATAAGGAAAGGATAGAAGGAAAAGTGTATTTGATATAACACAATTATTTAGCTGTAATCTATTAATCCTTCATATTCGCAGATATATTAAAGAGAACATTTTGACGGTATCAGTAATGACTTCTTTCTTTCTTTCTTTCCTTCTCATCAGCAATGAAGTCGAGAATTCGTTCTCCCACAGAGACAGGGAAGAAAATTAAGTGGAAAAGGAAAGTGGATAATATGTCTCAGGGATGGGCAAAGTGTTTCTGATGATCTTTTATAAGCATTTTCTTCTTGTGTCAATGACGTAGATTTTGCGTGTTTAATTTCTGGTTTGTTTCACTTTGCATTACATAACAAACCCGAACACTTCAGTAAAGTGATTGACAACAGGCTGGACGTTCGTGGTTCGATCCCCGGCAGAGGTAAAACGGACGGAGCGTGGAGTGACTTCCAACCTAGACCTAGTGTCAAAGTTTGTAATATGTGGAGCGTTACGTGTACGCCACCCATAAACATAAGCAGGGAAGGCTTACTGCGTTTATCACTTTGTAAGTCGAATGTACAGTCCGCGACTGTAATCTTGAGACTTGCGGGGTGAAGGGGGGAAGCCTTTAACGCTTCGGACTTCCTGCATTCCTTGCAAGTCTCAAGATTACAGTCGTGGACTGTAAATGTCGATTTGGGGGGAAAATGTGGAAGGAAGAGACTGTGGTGTATTGCACATGGTTATCTCTGTGCTTTGAATCTTACAACAGGCCTTTTCATCCCACAGCACTGTTATCACCAGATTCCGAATTGCAGTGATTATAATTCCTGCTTCCAGAGACATCGTGTTTTTTATTGTCGTCCAGGAGTTCACCGCTTATGACGAATTTGCCGTGATTTTACTCAGTACCGTTGTCGCCTTAAATAATTGGCTCTCTTAATGCGGATGAGAACCATTTCCTTTTACGTATTTTCGGACTCATAGTTCAGAATCGATATCGTAATTATTCGACGAAAAATCACCATCAGCCTAAGACATCTCTCTGAAACGTCGACCGCAAAACAACACGATTATGAAACCACGATGCATAAAAACTAGGATCACGAAGGGTGGGATTACATCGGTGCAACTGAAGACCCACGTCATTTCTGTAAGACGGATCTGAAGAACTGCATTTTAAACAATTTCTTTTCGTGCTATTCCGGAATGGTTAAGCGTACGCTAGATTATTCGGGTAGATTTCTGGTCAAGAAACTCCCCGGCTTATATTGGAACCCAAAAATTGTTGCAACATTTACAATATCTCGCTACAGGTCCGTGCTCTGAGTGAAATTAATCTATTCTCCGACTTCACACTCTGTTTCTCCAATATCACCGCTACACATCGTCGAGGTCTACCACGTGGTTTACTCCCTCAAGGTTCTTTTTATAATTTCCCCTATTTATGCCAGATATCTCTTAAGTCTGATTTTCCTTACGTTGATCGTATGAATCATATAAGAGCATTTCGGTTGTGTTTTGTTAACAATAATATAGCCTACAACCACTAATATATAAGATTTATGAAGCTCTTCATTATAAAATTATTTATATGTGGACAGAAATTGCTAGAGCCCATATTTAGTTAGAAACTTCTCATTTACTGATTGGGATCTATTATGACATAAATTGGACGCAGTCATCATATCCGGCCCATTTTTCAGATGTATTTCACTACTCTCATGTTTAAAAATGTCGGCAACTGTGTTCTTAAAGGTAACATTATTAAGATATTCTTGAACAACATTCCATTCCATCTCAGTGTTAGCTTATGTTGTATTCGATAACAATCTATCTATCGTTTTTTTAATTTTACGATGACGTCTTAACCACAGCATGTATGTGATTCAAAGCAGGAAATCGCACGATGTTTATAACAGACTCCATGGAATAGTCCTCGTGCTGAAGCTTACAGTCTCTTAGCGAGCCAAGGTCTTCTTCTTCATATGGAAGCAGAAGACCTGTTGCTGTGTTTGCGGTGAATACGCCATTCGCCCCTCGGCAAAATTAATCCAGCACACGCCCTTCCACCCTAGAAAATTAAAGAACCAGTTTAATATTATCTAGTCAACATTTAGGTCTACCAAGTTGTCTTTTCCCTTAAAATATTCATACCTTAACTTTGTGAAATTCTGCAATGCATTGCGTGTCCTGTTCGTATTTTCATTTAATTTCATGATCGAAGAAAAGTACGAAGTTAATGAGCTCCTCGTTTCCGCCAGTCGTCTCTCTTCGGTCCACATATTCTCCTTCTCCTCAAACACGCTCATTGTGAATGGTAAAAGTTTATTACGACGCTATCAATAATAAGAGTTTTGTGAGATTTTTAAAATTACAGCCAGAATCGACTATGTTTAACAATTGCTTCTTTGATACAAGGGCCTAGAACTTTATGTTACGGTAAAGAACATTTTGCGTGTTACACTTTAATACTGTTGCTTGTTTTATGTCATGTTTTAGTTGCTTATCATCATGACAGTATCGTGTGACAGCTGAAACAGCTCAGTGTTAAGATCTTTAAACGCCTGTTTCAATATATCTTAATGTTTTGAAGGTGAGACCTCGCTGACGTGGAATTACTACCAAGAGTGTTATGAAGTCGTCTGACCGAGCGACCGCTTTAATATTAAGGAATTTTCAAGGTAACAGCAATGAAAGGAAGGAATATGACGTCTACAGACATAATTAATTCTTCAGGTGTCCTGTTTTAGCAAACATGAGTCTCGACAGAATTCTAAATTCTTTTGTTTAAGACCTACTAAAAGTTTCCAACAAAGAAGTACCACAGGCGAAATTGTTGGATATCAAAGATATTGAACGTTTGTGAAAAAGAGATTTCCTCTGCATTTCTAACATTGAAAAAATGAGTTCAAATCCAATTGATGGCCGTGACCCATTTGAGAGGTGGCTAATAATTCTAGAACATTCTGTGTACACTAGCAGTGTAGCCCTTAATAACTAAGTAATAAGAAACAATGGATACCCAACCCAAAATAGCGCAAAGACTTTCTCGGAAATCCGAAATTTGCTGGCAAAACAAATTCTAACATTTATACAACCAAAAATGTTTATTACAATATTGTCAGTGAAACGTCCATGGACTGTTCTGACCTTTTTTGTTCAGGGCAACAAGGTTAAGCCCTGTTTATGTAGCACGCATTTTAGTATTATCCTTCCAGGTACACACAGGATTTCTAAGCGTTTTGCTCTATTCAGACATTTGACTAAACATTTCTCACTTCCATTCTTGGGACTTGTCCAGCCAATCGCAGTTTCATTTAATGACCCTAATAGTCTTACTGAAAGCTTTCTCAGGCGCCATCAAATTAGTACAAACCTATAATAACTCAGATATACACCAATGTCTTTGTTTTGGCCAACCCTTAGATTTCAAAGTAATAAGTAGGAGAGAATTGTAAGTTAACGAAGTATTTTTATGACGACATTCATTAAAAAGTCGGAATCGTGGTTCGTCGGCAGTGGCGCTGGATTAATGCAGTAACAATACGACGCATAAAAATTCCGCTTGTCTTTGATTCAGAGAGAAGGAATGTAATTTACACTTCTAACTTTTTTTTGGCACATCTCCTTTCTCCTTGATTTATTCCTACACCTCCTCAATCTCTTTATCACAATGTCCTCTTTTTTATTTAATTGGAAAAGTTTGAAACTCGTAAGCATTTGGTCTAATATACAGGTTCCTGCCTTTCGCCTTTGTATTTCAATTGTGGTTGAGGTCTCTTATATAAGAAAACCAAAGAGACCTTCAAACACTTGCACTGTAAATTTATAGTTTATAGTTGCACTCCAAGTTCCCTCCCCAAGGACTCGTCAACATCTGCACTAGACGTAGCTTTCGTATAAATGCGGATATTTCGTTTATCATTTTGGTCTGGACAATCATAGAGGCGTTATGAAATATTTTTTCTGCAAGCTTTCATGTATAGACATAAATACATTTGCAAGGTGCAATTTTGACTTCATAACTAATTTATTCATTATAGTATATTAAACGACGCTTTCAGTAGCTTAGTCTATGTAGCGTCCAATAAGAGGATGGTAGTGAATATTAAATCGGAATTGTGACCTAATGGAAGATAGCGTTTTGCTCTATTCAGACATTTGACTAAACATTTCTTACTTCCATTCTTGGGACTTGTCCAGCCAATCGCAGTTTCATTTAATGACCCTAATAGTCTTACTGAAAGCTTTCTCAGGCGCCATCAAATTAGTACAAACCTATAATAACTCAGATATACACCAATGTCTTTGTTTTGGCCAACCCTTAGATTTCAAAGTAATAAGTAGGAGAGAATTGTAAGTTAACGAAGTATTTTTATGACGACATTCATTAAAAAGTCGGAATCGTGGTTCGTCGGCAGTGGCGCTGGATTAATGCAGTAACAATACGACGCATAAAAATTCCGCTTGTCTTTGATTCAGAGAGAAGGAATGTAATTTACACTTCTAACTTTTTTTTGGCACATCTCCTTTCTCCTTGATTTATTCCTACACCTCCTCAATCTCTTTATCACAATGTCCTCTTTTTTATTTAATTGGAAAAGTTTGAAACTCGTAAGCATTTGGTCTAATATACAGGTTCCTGCCTTTCGCCTTTGTATTTCAATTGTGGTTGAGGTCTCTTATATAAGAAAACCAAAGAGACCTTCAAACACTTGCACTGTAAATTTATAGTTTATAGTTGCACTCCAAGTTCCCTCCCCAAGGACTCGTCAACATCTGCACTAGACGTAGCTTTCGTATAAATGCGGATATTTCGTTTATCATTTTGGTCTGGACAATCATAGAGGCGTTATGAAATATTTTTTCTGCAAGCTTTCATGTATAGACATAAATACATTTGCAAGGTGCAATTTTGACTTCATAACTAATTTATTCATTATAGTATATTAAACGACGCTTTCAGTAGCTTAGTCTATGTAGCGTCCAATAAGAGGATGGTAGTGAATATTAAATCGGAATTGTGACCTAATGGAAGATATGAAATTTATCTGGAGGGACTAACGAAATGCCTGAATCAAAACAGCAGGTCGCAGGGCCGATGTTTGAACTCAGGATCTACCGAATACGGAAGTAGTGATAACCACTCGACCTAGAATTTCTGCACGAATGACCCCAAATAGAGGATTAAATGGGGGTTGCGAGAGGAGAAGGGGGAAATATCACCCGGTTGTTCATGTTATACGTCGAGTTATGAACACAAAACTTCAAGAACAAAGCACATAACGTGTTTTTTCAGGTCGGTTGGAGTTCACTCGAAACAGATACATAATTCATGAAGGGAAATTGGTTCGTGTTGTTTAGTTTAATATTAGCATAGAACATATCCGTTTGTTAGTAAAATTGCCGCTGAAATATGAAAGGGGAAGGAATGTAATTTACACTTCTAACTTTTTTTTGGCACATCTCCTTTCTCCTTGATTTATTCCTACACCTCCTCAATCTCTTTATCACAATGTCCTCTTTTTTATTCAGTCGGAAAAGTTTGAAACTCGTAAGCATTTGGTCTAATATACAGGTTCCTGCCTTTCGCCTTTGTATTTCAATTGTGGTTGAGGTCTCTTATATAAGAAAACCAAAGAGACCTTCAAACACTTGCACTGTAAATTTATAGTTTATAGTTGCACTCCAAGTTCCCTCCCCAAGGACTCGTCAACATCTGCACTAGACGTAGCTTTCGTATAAATGCGGATATTTCGTTTATCATTTTGGTCTGGACAATCATAGAGGCGTTATGAAATATTTTTTCTGCAAGCTTTCATGTATAGACATAAATATATTTGCAAGGTGCAATTTTGACTTCATAACTAATTTATTCATTATAGTATATTAAACGACGCTTTCAGTAGCTTAGTCTATGTAGCGTCCAATAAGAGGATGGTAGTGAATATTAAATCGGAATTGTGACCTAATGGAAGATATGAAATTTATCTGGAGGGACTAACGAAATGCCTGAATCAAAACAGCAGGTCGCAGGGCCGATGTTTGAACTCAGGATCTACCGAATACGGAAGTAGTGATAACCACTCGACCTAGAATTTCTGCACGAATGACCCCAAATAGAGGATTAAATGGGGGTTGCGAGAGGAGAAGGGGGAAATATCACCCGGTTGTTCATGTTATACGTCGAGTTATGAACACAAAACTTCAAGAACAAAGCACATAACATGTTTTTCAGGTCAGTTGGAGTTCACTCGAAACAGATACATAATTCATCAAGGGAAATTAGTTCGTGTTGTTTAGTTTAATATTAGCATAGAACATATCCGTTTGTTAGTAAAATTGCCGCTGAAATATGAAAGGGACATATGTTAATTGTAGCAACGGTGGTCAGTGAAAACGAGGAATAATCACGAAAACAAAAACTAAACAATTATCTGGCATCTGAACATGGTCGTAATAATAATAATAATTATAATGCTTGAACTTTAGTTATATTTGAGGTATTGATAAGGAATTGTTATTTCAATTAATTTCATTATCATTTATTATGTAGGTCACTGCATATTTGCGTCGGTATTGACATCTTGATCTCATTCTAAGAAAGAAACGTAATAGACTTAGAGTTTGAGAGCGTTTTAGTGTCAAGAATATTTGGACTTACGAGACAAGTGATAAAAGAATGGAGAGAATTACAGTATGAAGAGATTCGTAATTATTAGTGTTCCTAGCATTTTTAGGGGATTATTTCCAATGTGAATTTGGAGGAAGTGAATATTGTACTGAGAGTTTTAATTTTAGGAAGAGAATACTTGGGGGATTTTTGTCAAACATGACTCGAATATATGGAATAGATTCTACTGGCTCAGGACTGGGCCCGACAACTGTATTTTGTTATTACGGCAATGAGTTTTCTGGGTTTCTAACCAGAAACGTTCTAGAGAATCGAAGTGAATATTAAATTCTCTGGAAAGACTCACAACCTTACAGTTAGGTTTAACATTTTATTTGAAGTACACAGGAACCCAGAAGACGGATATCTTCATACTCACCGCTGTGAGAACCTCAAGTCTTACAAATCTGTCTTTGTTTTTGTGGATACAAATTTAACAAGATTTAGAGTCGAGATAAAGCTTTGTCTTGTAGGAGATCAAAGCTAGTCCTGCTGCCTGCTGCAGTGTTGCACAAAGCCCTGGACTTCTGTAAAGGGAGCAGATATATTTTCACAAATTGAAATGTTCCTGGTTTTTAGCCTGATTATTTCAACTGTGAAAGACTTGCGTGAAATATTTAAATGCTCGATAAATAGCTTCTGTGAGGCATATCTGAGGCCGATAATGAGTAATTTAGTGATAGTTCGTTCGATAATTATTGAGCGAACATAATGAAGAAAGCCAAGCTTGCATCCTATTGTCTGTCAGATTGAGAAATCTGCAAGAGCAAAATTCTCACGAAGTCTGCTTCTTTTTAAAGCAGATAAGTGAATAACTCGGTATAGTAATGTGAAATGGACTTCAGACATAGTTCATTTTTGTTATTAAGACAGTTATTTGTGGCCTCTTGTCTTTGCAATCAGTTTTTCGCTTCACGCGAAGTGTTTCGAGACTCTCTCACTAGATGGTGCAGCTGTGAGCTTACCACTAAATAGCGCATTCTCTGCTAGCCGTTTGATCGAAAACGTTTGTTGGCCTAGCTCATGAGAAGAGTAAATGAACGGATCTGGGGAAGAATCAAACGTGCGCAAAGAAATCCGTGTGTATGGGTGGCTCGATGTTGAGACAACGCATGTGTTGGTGAAATTGTTTGCGAAATGGAAGATTTATGCTTGTAGGTTACTACCATTACGTATTGGCAACTTGTATTTAACTGACATAGATCATCGGAACGTTTGATTACCCTATTCTGCCGCCCCCTGTACCCAAACACATCGACAATATTAAACCCCAGATGGCAGCAGCTGGTATTAGTGAATAATAAAGAACTTCGTATTTAACTCTTACCCTGTTTTTAGGAACGGATGTAGTAGGCTCTCAATATAATTATAATGCCTGCCTAAACTAAACATATCGTGAAATGTCAGCAACGGAGGACGTGGAACGTTACATAACTCAAATATGGTCAGAGAATTCGCAGAAGATGGAAACACGACAACTGTTGTCAGTGCCCACACAGGCAAAAGGTACAACATTAATATTTGATATACACTAATGCGTGCTTGATATATTAGCTACATTTAATACATGTGCCAATTGATATTTGTATTCACTTGATTACAAACAGTAAATGTCATGATAACTGGTCTCTGATCGTAACACTTAGGAAAGAAAAACAATGACGTAACTGGTCAGTTCCAAAATAGCGTAAAATGTGAGACTTAGCTGATACAGGTAAAGGAAAAGTACTCCCCTAAGATACGAAAGAAGGAGGATCTATTTGGAAAGTAGCTTTGGAACCACTTAATCTAAGTTCGAGACACTTCTCCGTCCTTCCACACCTTTACAGGGGGCCGTGATGGTTCGAAAACATTCGAAAACATTCTAGAAACTACGAGTGTCTGGTTGAACGATCCAGAAGGCGGTGGGAACTACTCGGGAGGCGTAATACACACGGCCGGCCGTTCTGCTCTCAGTAACAGGCGCCTCGCGAGAATACTATTTGAATTGAAAAGATTGTAAAGGTACCTATCCATGACAGAACAAAATGTCGAATTTTCAAAGCCGTCTTACGCCCAATTTTGATATATGCTGCTGAAAGTAGATGTAGAGAGAAAGTTATCAAGGAAGACTTTGAGAGAGACAGTCAGAAGCGAGAACATTCGAGGGGTGTGTAACAAACGATGTTAGACAGGAGGAGATACTGGATTAACGATATCAGCAGAATGGATCCACAAAGAATCTGCAAATTTGCAAGGGACAAGTGACCACAAGGAAAAAGAGACGTAGAAAGACCAGGGAAGAGGTGACGGATTCTCTTTGACATGAAAGAACAGGCAACAGCCAATTATAACAGAAGGAAGGAGAAGAAGAAGTGAAGGTGTTACATTCCACACGCGTTCTTTGACCTTTGCATTTTGAATGCTACAAGATAAAGTAGAAGAATAGAAAATATTAATTTACATATAAATTACTACGAAATGTACCAATAAACCACGAAAGGTACACGTATTATCTACCACTTTATAGATTTTGCGTGCCTAGCTCCAATGGTCATTAATTATAGGAATCGCACAAAAAAGCTAAATGCACCTATTTTGCATTCAGCCGCCGTTTTATTGTGTAATGGAAAGACACCAGAACGAAAGTTGCGTACTGTTAGCCTCTTTTCATAACGTTGTTTTGTGTCACTAGTTTCGTTTCCATCTCATAATTCTACGTTTCTGTTATCGGTTGCAGAAAATTAAAATGTACGAGGTTGCGTAGTCTAAGAGGTAAGAATAACACCAGAGATTCTGCAGACAGACGGCAGATGGAGAGACACGATCAGCAACATATGCGTCGTGCAAAGTAGGCAAATAAGAGAATTTTCTACTTTTAGTGTGAGCAGTGCGCTAAGACATAGTCCTTCAGCGAGGTGCGTCATCGCTGCAAATGACGTATGTAAATCTTTGGACGTATTTAGCATAAACATTGTCTCCCTTGAGGGCACGTTCTCAACAAGGGAAATGATCTAGCTTCGTTATCTGTTTTTTTATATTTTTTAAAGTTTTACAATTATATTAGTGTTCCCTAGGTGGATTATTTGTTTTTATTTATATTCTTCATTTATTTTATTTGTGTAAAATATTTTTCTATTTTGGGTTTGCTTGTATTTGGCTGTTATATTTAATACTGTACATGTATAAGTTTAGTTAATCTGTTTGTGTAATATTTTTCATTATTGTTGTATGTATTATCAGTGTTTGCCTGTTATT
>NW_019059954.1:138757-152448 GCF_000696155.1 Zootermopsis nevadensis | reverse complement strand
TATATTTTTAATATTTTTAATAAATTTTATATATTCGTTAAGCAGTTCTCGACGTATTTTATGTGAAAAGACGGTAAAATATACACGAAGGACTAAGAAAATGGGAACAGTCTTGTGGGAATTTATGTTGATAAGGTGCCTAGAAAGAAAAGAAGATATACTATAATATTAGGGACAAGCTACAAATTATATGGGCCTGTGGTCAGTGTACACGAAAACAGTCTAGTGAACAGAAATGTTTACACGATCAATGAAAATTACATGCAGACAACCATGTTCTTGGAGTCCGAGTGAACAACAGAAGAGAGGTTACTTGCCTGGCTAAAAGACGCTGTACCGGAACTGTGGTCAGTCCCAAGGAAGCGGCTGCTATATCCGGGCAGTGAGCAACTTGGGTCCGGAGCGGATCCGGGACGAAGTGGCAAACTCCGGTTCATGGCTGGTTTACGCCATAGCCGTGGTTTCCGTCTAGGGGATTTTCCTCTGAGTAGATATTTGACAGAATGGCCATCCAAATCATTGTGCGTGACGGTGTTTCTGCTCGCCTACAGTACACAAAATAAAAACCTGTTTGATGTACAGGTCTATAGTTGTTTCAATAGTCGTAACGGGTTACAATGTAACAGTCAAGGTACGTCACGCCTACTGTTCCATAATAATTTCACTAGTAGAACTAAAGCAAATTACAGCTTTCTGAGAAGAGTCTAAAATTACTCAAATTTGAATACCATCTATAAGCACCACTACTAAGAAGGCTATTAACTGCACTATAAACACATTATACACAACAAGAAATTGTCTAATAAGTTAATATCCGTTCACTCGTAAATGTAAGAAGACAGTCTTATAATAACCTGCCATTTGGTTAAAAAGTTTAATTGTACACTGGAGTCCTGTATTTGTCTGCTGTAATAGAAGAGTGCAGTATCAACTTTTACAAATAAGCATTACGAAAGATTTACGAACAACGGCACCACCTTCCAACTAATATGTTGTATGGATTTCTCATCTCTCCATGATTACGAATTATGAAACTCTACTTTTAGAACTGTCTCCAATCTCCTGTCATTATATTCCTCTTAGGCTCAAATACTCTACTCACCATCGTGTTCTCAAACACCGTATCTACAGCAAAGTATGATGGCTGTTGTTCCATATTCAAGCCCTTCAGAAATAAATGCAAATGTCAGCACTCGTTACCTATAGCAACAGAAGTTGCGAAGCAGTTGTTTTCCTCGCATTTAAATAAGGATTTTAAGTTAGATGACACAATCGTATTATTGCTTGGGGTCAAATGTGTAGAATTTATGTAATGAAACACACAGAATTCAATTTACCATGAAAGTAAATCCAAGACAAAAGCACAAAACATTTCCACAATCTCCTCGACCTTATGTTATCCTTTATGAACTCTCATACCTGTCACTGGCGTGAGGGTTTCCAGAGCATTGTTTCTATCCTTCTAGCAAATCTGTTTTTCCTCCTTCGCGGCAAAACCAAACATTCTTCTTTGCTACGAATTTCAGCGGCTGTATGAAGCAGATAAACTGTGCAGTTGTGTACATCTACTTGTTTTATTTTTCGATAACAAAAATGGCTTCGGCAAATCAAACATTTCTTTCAAGCGTCTATATAAAAATACCACAAGATTCGACCCTAATGCGTAATAATGGCTACAGGATCACAGCCGCTTCGGTTTCCTAACTTTTCGGTAAACATATTGATATTGGTCTTCTGAGTTGTAACGCCATATGGATCCGTAGATAGCTACCAACGTTTCGGAGAAACTGCCACCCTCTTCAGTCAGCCACTGCTACGCCGAACTCCGTTTCAATATCCAATGTGATAACTGAAGCCTGGAACTCTCGTCATCTGAAGAAGCAGTGGTTTCAGCACGTAACCAGGCAGCTGAGACGTTTTAAGTACAAGAGAGTGCTAAATGCGATCAAAGTGTGGCAGCCTTTGAAACGTATTTCATCCAATCTTAGGGCGTAATAACTGGAACAGGAGTTACTAAATCCAAATAAGCACAATTAATTGGATCACTGGAAACGGGACGCTTAACACGAATTACCTGCATTAATTTACGTCACAAACACCTTTTCATTAAGTCAACAGGATCCCACCCAACTAAAACATCACTTGTGTCAGATGATTATTTTTTATAGTTGCGATATCAAGGAAAAAAATTCTTTGCGTTTGAGAAGAGGGTAACCAGAACAACAACGGATTAACTAGCAAGTCATGGAGGATGATGTGGGCAAGACACATAGCACGCATGACAGAGAGAGCGAGAGAGAGAGACAAATTCATAAAGTACTTTGAGGATATGAATCAGATTCGTTTGACCACGGGCGGGATCTTGTGAAGTTTCATATACGTCGGGGATTTATTGACCAGTTAAGCGATATCATCATTTAAAGTAGAGTTATGTTCATTGAATTAGATATAACCATTTATTTAAAAACACAAAACTGAGGCATGCCTACAGATATGTATGGAAAGTGCATACGACCACTTCACATATGTACTTTAAGTAAATGTCTAAACATCAGATACAACCTGTGAATATTTTTGTAGATGTGAGATGCATTAACGAAATTTATATCTAGACTCAAGCTTTCTTCTACCACTAATTATGATAATATTTCATAGTTCATTCATATAATTAATTTCAGATATCGTACGCAAGTTTTTGGCTAACGGAAAGCTCGAGATTATTTATAAAACAACAGCTGTGTAGACCACACAATTTATACACTAAAAATAGTGAGTTATAGTCAGGTTAGTGATTTTATTTAATACTTCGTTCCCATGTCCCAGCCACACTCGTAACCAACATTTTAGAATATTTATTAGAGAGCAAAAAGTGAGGAGACTTATCGAGTTAAGACAAAGGAGTTGAATTTTTCTGTCTTTCCCTCTGTGAAGTCTGAACAGACAAAGTTTTAAAATGCATCACAGCTGCAGACTGAGGGCCGCGTACCCTCAGATGGCGACTTCAAAAAGGAACAGATGACTGCCGCTCAGATTCTGTTTCGGGAAGAAGGGACTTGATTGTGACGTCACATACAAGGGAAAATCTGATTTGGTGCTGATTCTTATTCTGCTTGAGCGAAAGAAGATTCTGAAAGGAAGTAGCTTCAAAGGAAGAGGAATGATAACCCCAGCTACTTCCATGGACCAAAGACCTTTGGAAGCTAATAGTCATTCACCTATTCAAGAAATTTTCATTCTTTTGTGGAACAGGAAGTTCATTACCGTATACACAAAAACGCCCAGAAATATTCCTGAGCAAGTCGTACCCAACGGACACACACACACATTAGTTTTGTTACAACGCGTACTAATAGTTTGCTTCTGTGTACGCCAAAGTTTCTTCAGGGACATCTATCGTTCGGGTTTTCATCTTAGTTGTCGGAAGGAAAAATCATGTCCCCAATGCGTGCCAAAAGTCCCACCCAACCATGTTCCTTGATCTGATCACTCTAATAATATGCGCTGGAAAGTAAATATTATGACGACCTTCGTAATCTGATTTCTTTTATCCGCCTATTACAGACTCTCTTCCGTCAAGTAATCTATGTATTTCGTTTAGGATAGGACAGACAGCCATAAGAAACCAACATACAGAATTATCATTGCAACTCTTAATTAAATTCTTACTGTTTTATATGCAAGACTCGTTGCCAATATTTAACAGATAACCTCATCACATATCTTCTTTTATTAAACAGTCACAATTCTATATATAATTTACAGTTTTAAGGACAGCGTAGTATTCCTAAAAAAATCTGACAGAACTTTGTTAATTTCATCCATTGCCACATAATACTATATCATTAATTATTCTAGATCTTGTTATAATTTCGTATTGAGTAACACTTAACACTTGCATAAAATGTCTACCAATCGTCGTGGTTTCCACTTAATCATTCTGCTTACCTACGTTTTCTAAACTTATTTCATCTGCTATTCCAATACTTTGACAGATTATTAGCTTTGCGGTTTGTACTCTCCATCTTTAACATATGTTTTGTCTTATTCAAATTACAACTACAAAGTACTTCTTTCAATCTCCCCTCTTTCGTGTCCGTTTTCTGGTATGGGATAATCCACCTCTTACACATATCATCTTCATCTTGTTCCAAGCCCATGGCTTTCCCTGAACTTCACCCTCGTTCTGGCCTTCTTTGACCCTTTAAAGAGCTAATTCTTTCTCTCCCGATCCGACCATTCTCTCCGATTTTGCATGGGGACTCCTTCACTGGCTCAGACCGCTTTCCCTGAACTTCACCCTCGTTCTGCCCTTCTTTGACCCTTTAAAGGGCTAATTCTTTCTCTCCCGATCCAACCATTCTCTCCGATTTTGGATGGGGACTCCTTCACTGGCTCAGACAATCACCATATTTCTGAACTCTCTTTAGTAATTTGTTTCTATGCTCATCCTTATTCTGACTCTATATAAACAATCCACTTTCCTACAACCCCACGTAAGACATAAAGATAGAAACAGTATGTTTCTCTGAAATGTTGGCAACTACCTATAAGTCTGTATGATTTTAGGTTTTCCCAGCGGTGAGTATGAAGATTTCTGTCATCTGGGTTGTTGCGCTGTGTAGTCTGGTCGATGTTAACCAACGGTTCAGAGGTCATACTGCCTCCGTCATCAGAGCATGAAGATTTCTGTCTTCTGGGTTGTTACGCTGTGTAGTCTGGTCGATGTTAACCAACGGTTCAGAGGTCATACTGCCTCCGTCATCAGAGCATGAAGATTTCTGTCTTCTGGGTTGTTACGCTGTGTAGTCTGGTCGATGTTAACCAACGGTTCAGAGGTCATACTGCCTCCGTCATCAGAGCATGAAGATTTCTGTCTTCTGGGTTGTTACGCTGTGTAGTCTGGTCGATGTTAACCAACGGTTCAGAGGTCATACTGCCTCCGTCATCAGAGCATGAAGATTTCTGTCTTCTGGGTTGTTACGCTGTGTAGTCTGGTCGATGTTAACCAACGGTTCAGAGGTCATACTGCCTCCGTCATCAGAGCATGAAGATTTCTGTCTTCTGGGTTGTTACGCTGTGTAGTCTGGTCGATGTTAACCAACGGTTCAGAGGTCATACTGCCTCCGTCATCAGAGCATGAAGATTTCTGTCTTCTGGGTTGTTACGCTGTGTAGTCTGGTCGATGTTAACCAACGGTTCAGAGGTCATACTGCCTCCGTCATCAGAGCATGAAGATTTCTGTCTTCTGGGTTGTTACGCTGTGTAGTCTGGTCGATGTTAACCAACGGTTCAGAGGTCATACTGCCTCCGTCATCAGAGCATGAAGATTTCTGTCTTCTGGGTTGTTACGCTGTGTAGTCTGGTCGATGTTAACCAACGGTTCAGAGGTCATACTGCCTCCGTCATCAGAGCATGAAGATTTCTGTCTTCTGGGTTGTTACGCTGTGTAGTCTGGTCGATGTTAACCAACGGTTCAGAGGTCATACTGCCTCCGTCATCAGAGCATGAAGATTTCTGTCTTCTGGGTTGTTACGCTGTGTAGTCTGGTCGATGTTAACCAACGGTTCAGAGGTCATACTGCCTCCGTCATCAGAGCATGAAGATTTCTGTCTTCTGGGTTGTTACGCTGTGTAGTCTGGTCGATGTTAACCAACGGTTCAGAGGTCATACTGCCTCCGTCATCAGAGCATGAAGATTTCTGTCTTCTGGGTTGTTACGCTGTGTAGTCTGGTCGATGTTAACCAACGGTTCAGAGGTCATACTGCCTCCGTCATCAGAGCGATTCACTGTCAAATCATTAGTCTAAAACAAAACTTGTCGACCGATGCTGCATGTAAAATACATTTTCTTCGTATATAATCAACAAAATCAGCAATAAAATATTAAACACGTAAGTACTAAGAAATTCCATCCCTTGAAAGTGATTAACAGACGCACGTTCGATACAAACTGAACTTGGGTACAATGTTAGTGCTTTTCGTCATTATTTTATTCCCAAAGTCCAAAGACACTCGCAACTTTGCTTTGAAATATTGTATTAGCCTGTACGAAGTGAAGAGGCTTATTGAATTTAAGGTAACATAAAAAGAGTTAAGACTGCCTTTCTTTTTTTTTTACAGGAAAAATTGAACAGACAAAGTTTTTAAGATGCATCACAGCTATAGAATCAACGAAGACGGAGGACCGCATACACTCAAACGAGCGACATAAAACGAATAAATGACTACCGCACAGATTCCGTTTCGGGAAGACAGGACTTGATTGTTACGTCACATACAAGGAAAAATCTGATTTGGTACTGATTCTTCTCCCTGAGCGAAAGAAGATTTTGAGAGGAAGTGGCTTCAAAGCGAAAGGATCGAAATGAAACGGGGGCGGGAGGGCAAGGGCTCGCACACAATTGGTAAAAGAAGAATGGGAAATAAGGACTTTTGTTCCTCTCGCCCGGACAACTCTGGCACTCTTACATTCCAGTTACTTTTCCAGGACGCTACAATATCAAAGCCGCGTGACGGTTTTCAATAGCTATTCAAAGGCAAAGCTCTGCCAGCGCTTAACTTATCACAACACAATGAAGATGTACTGGGAAACAGAAGTAAAGCTCTCCGCATTCTTAACCCCTGTGCTTTCAAGTCTAAAGTTTTTCTAAATAATATTCAGGAATTCAGTTCGTACCACAAAGAAAACACACTGGTCTCCATTACAAAAATCAATGGATTAATACTGTTTAAGAAAACAATCGGTTGTTACTCTGAGAATCATACGGAATCAATACTTTCTGTGCGGAAAATGGAGAGATAACATTTTCAAAAGCAGCTGGTACATGTAGTTATCACCGCGCTCTGAAAGGCTACCCTAACCCAAAACATGAACACTGTAATAGTATCTGCGAATGCACAAAGTTTTAAAATACAGGCGGCTACATGCTTGTAGGCCCACTTCGGTAATAGGAATCGCTCGAATGTTGTGTGCGATCCCTAGACTTCATCAAACTGTGCTCTGAGATGGATCAAATCCTGCATCGACCCATCCGACCCCCGCGAGCCAGACGTTCCCATTCGGGCGGAGCTCAATACAAGTCCTTGTGGGTCTTGGGAGATGTGAGGAGAATCCACAAGTGATACAATTTGCTAGTCGGGCCGGAGGTGAGCCTCATATGCACCAGGACACCATCTGGGACCTTTCCAATTTCTTATATCTCTGTCTCAGTTTCTTTTCACATTTCTAATAAACACTTTTCTTTTGTAGCATTTCTTATTTCATCTCTTTTTTCAGTCGGAATTCGTTTCAAACCTCAATCCGACTGGATTCGTATCGCTCTTGTAATTACATTTCTTAAGACTAGAATTGAACTAATAATTTTGCAGACAACTTGGTAGTTGTTTGTTGAACTGTTTATTCTTGGTATAATTAGTGTTGCTTTTAATTGCATTATATAGCATATATGCTAAAATGTACAGTTAATAATGAAGTAAAAATGGTGTTGAAGAGAGTGGAATAATGAAGTAAAAATGGTGTTGAAGAAAGTGGTTGTGCAATAATTTAAAACACTGTTCTGCAGTTGCATGGGACACTCACTAAAGATCATTATGTAGAACCTCAGTTTTGAATAACGGATATCTGAACCCTGGACCTTACGAATATGACAAATGCTACCTACTTAACCGTGAGGTCGGCCAACCTTGTTACAAAAGCGTACATTTTAAGAGATTGGGTTACTGTAGACAGACCCCTGACTATAAAGTTTACGTGACATCTATTTGCTTCCTAGACAACGGTTTTTGAAAAAATTGACTATAAAGTTTACGTGACATCTATTCCTAGACAACGGTTTTTGAAAAAAATGGAGAATACGTTACAGCCCACCGATCTTGGTTTCCGAAAAATGCGATTTAAAGAGCTTAAATCGAGGTTTCAAATCATATTCGGATACAGTCTTTGGTTATTTGCCGAAACTCTCTTTACTGTAGAGATTACATTGGGTAGACTAACACGAGGCGATATTCACGAGTGATAAATAGTAAACGATTGGAAAGAAGAATTTCGTAAACTATTTCCGAGACACATCCAACATTTCTCTTGGATAGACCAAGAAACCTCAATAAATCAACAAATACTTCATGCAGGATAACCGGTAAGTCGAACGAGATTTGAACCTAATACACGCCACCACACCATCTTGTACAGATTTAAAATACATTTCGCTAATTTAGATCCGCCCCAAAACACCTATATCAACTAACCAAGTTTTTCAAGGAAATATCATGACGGTGACTTAATCCACTCATGGTACTGCGCATTCAAGGTCACCATCTCCCTTCAAGTTTCGCTCTCACTTTTGCAATTCAACAAAATCCCTCCGTAAAACAATCCCACTCCCTTCAAAGGGCTCAATGCTCGCTGCTCGATGAGCGCAAATAAAACACCGTACTAACATCCCACCCCGGGCCGCCGCCATAACAAATTCAGTAGATAGTTTTACAGCAAGGTTCGTGCTATAACGTACAGAAGACGAAAGGATCTGCGGTCAGAGAACGTGCCTTCTGTTAACGGCAGTTGTCATCTATTTGAGTGGTCCGTATCAAATATTCTTCTTACCTTTACCTAGTGGTTCAGTACAGGTAAAACCCGGACACTTACTTTATAATTCTGTCCCGAACACAAAGCTGGGGAGAACATACGCGCCAAAACGTAAGCAAAAGAAGAACACTGGGGGACCGAGAGGGAAGTAGATGACAGAAGAAACAGGGGGGCGATGTTACGACGGATGATGGAGAGAGAGAAAGAGAGAGAGAGAGGGATACTACGTATGTGTTTGGAAGAAACAAACAGGAAAGTGATAGGAGTCGTAACATTAATGGCTCGAGGGGTTCCAAACTTATTTCATTGGTTGTAGGTCGTTCTTCAAATCAGGCACTCCATCTGCAAGGCCGGCACAGGCTTACACAGTAGCCCTTGCTTGAGACAGGACCATTCGCATCCTACACACTTGCCATGGAAGCTAAATTGAGAAAGAGGCAATAATCTTGTTTAATCTTGCTTTCTACCTCGCCTTCAAACCACCCCAGTGCCTCAAACTTCCCGGCGGAAGGAGAGAAAAAATAAAAGACACTGATAACTCCATTGGTATATGAGAGAAGGCGGAAAGCCTGGACGGACAGACGGATCCAAAAGAGAGACGGGTGTAATATACAGCTTTTAATATAAGAGAGAACTTCCTTCCTGTCTGCCTCCTTTCATGAAAACTGCTGTGAGACTTGGTGACGTCACATATAAAAAATAAACGTTAGCGATGTAGGTGGAAAACAACAACGGAGCGATATAAAGAACTAGAATCTGCTATTGTTTGTTGGGACGTGGGAATTTGGGAGCGCGGATGATCGGTAGAAGTGTTTCTTCCGCACACAATAAACCATTAGCCTGTTAGAACTCAGATATTATGATATCTCTTAAATAAGAGGACGACAAAAATTTAATTTTACTTTTAATATTAATGGTGCGATTTCACGTACTTAAAAATGCGATGAGGAATCATAAGAACTCATACTACTAGTGCTTCATCATATTCTGCGATGTTAGCACAGACGAGCAATTATTGAGTTTACTATCGTCTAAAATTTAGTAATAATTTCTTGTGCGTAATTTATACTGATATAGTTTTATAGACAACGTTTTACTCCTCTGCTGTGACTCTGATGTTTAAAATAAAGAAACATTTTTTTAAAAATATTTTGAACATGCGTTATATCCTTACACTAACACGAAATTAAAGTTTATCATTATTCATAAGGCGGACCAACCTACAACGTATCAGTTGAAATAAAAAATATACACGCCATTAACATATATAGCATTTATTAGCTTTCTCGAATAGATTGATTTTAATACAATATAAGAAAGTAATATATTTTTCCCATGAAGTTTAATTTTGTAAAAAAAAAAAAGATTTACATGACGCACAGAGTTACACATTTCTAAACTTCAATTATAATCTTTCTCTTTTGTAATTTGTCTAAATATTAACAGTAAAATGAAACAAACAGGAACATATTCCTCTCGCCACTCCAAAGGACTTTCGCCCGTACGCCTGCAGAATACTGTTTAGGCTATACGCACAACAGTGCTGCAGGAAAAGATGCCGGTAAAGCAAGGCGTTATCAAAAAGAACGTGTAAGTGTCTGCGACGTTCTGCATATCGTGATGAATAAATTATAATAGTTTTAATTTTCCCTGTCAGAATGTGAACGTGACCTTCCAATTCAGAAGTTAGTCACTGATTAGTCACACCAGGAATCTACCTGTAAATTATTATACGAAATTTCATAACTCTGTTGAAGGTTGGAATAAAGTGGTTAACCGAATAACCCTTATGCTCGTAACTGATATGCATTTAAAAATTTATTTTAGAATTTCAATAAGATGTTACTTAGCTTTGGCTAAAACTATTGAAGTACAGTGGTTAAAATATCAACCACCTTGGATCTGTCACCATTTTGTGTAGAGACATTTTCCAATTGTTAACAATACATTTGGCTGGAGTTTATAATTTATTTGTATGCAACAACATAGACAAAGATCACAAGACACTTCATGCTATTAATGATGGACTAATGCATCAAGTATCCAGAAATTTCTCGACAATTCCATAAACCACACCTGATTCAGAATTCACTAACTGGTCGAGAAGATTTCAAGGGTAGATTTCAGCCATAAAGAACAAGTATTTAATACAAACCGAGAGGTTTATTTTACAGATGTATTACAAAACCTGAAGAAACAGTCAGAGAGGCATATATTATGCCAGCCATAGCATGGCATTAAGACATCACAGATTACTCCCAATGGTTGTGGATCCCGTCTTCACGACAGGCCTATCAATGGTGAATACTGAAGTTAGTCCGACTTTGATACGACAGTAAAATGCCGAAATCCAAGACTCAGTAATTTCCCACGTTCATGTTACTTATCGATAACTTTCTCTCGCACGAGGACACACGCTTACGCACAGCCTACTTGAAGTCAGCGGTGCGAAACACAAGACTTGATGCACTACGGGACAATTTCAAGAACGAAAAATACACAATAGATACTACGTAATTTTTATCTTAGTCACACTGTACGAATAAGATTCTTTAATTATGGGTCCGCAGTGGCCGCGCGGTCTGAGGTGTGGGTCTTCTGCCGCTTTGTCGCTGAGACCGTGGGTTCGAATCACACTTAAGCCATGGATGTCTGTCCGTGTTTTTATGTGTTGTGCTGTCCTGTATACAGGTAGAGGCCTCGTGACGGACCGATCCCTCGTCCAAGGAGTCCTACCGAAAGTCTATAGATCAAGCCAACGTAAAGTTAGGACCCGCAGTGCTCAGGCACTTGAAGAACGGGTCGTTCCCAGTATCCCAGTATACCCCAGATTCTTTAATTAGACCTCGTCTATTAAAAATGTTGCTTAATCGCTGAAAAGTAAGAAACAAACTGAAAAGTCCCAAAAATCTCCTTTGTGTAAAATTTAAACCAAATACGAGGTGCCATCGGAAAGTTTCCAGACTGCCGGCTGGCACACTGATTCACTATGAATGTAGGCCGCACCCCCTAGCGGCAGAAGCTCGTACTACATCCAGTTCGCCCTCTATTGACACAGTCTTGAAACTTTCCGATCGCACCTCGTACGTGTGGCGCTGGGAACTAGTGGTTTGCATCAAACTGCATATATGGAAACACGCACTGTCTGATTCATTATTCCAATCGGAATGCTGCTCATGTCGCGGCCGATCAGACTCAACGGTCGACTGCGGTGTCAGCATCGTGACATGCAGGAAGTTCACCGGAAGGGTGCACAGCCCATTCACCTGTGTCAGCAAACTTATGGTACTGCGCTGATCAAGATTTCCACAACACTGCAAAGGTTAGAGAGGAGTATCGTATATTACAGTACTCAGGTGTACTCTGGACCAGAAACCTTTTGCCTTTAGACTACCAAATATTTTCAGTACGATCACACCACGAACAAAAACAAATGTTCTGTTTTGTAATAGAATCTATGAGCTACCTCACAATCTGTGGCCCGTATAATAATTTCAGGAGTGGTAATTGTTCTGGGTGAGTGACTTACAACGCACAGCCACTCAGACGACGCCGTGTGACACGGTGGCTAATTTTACGAAGGAACAAATCATGTTGTATATCTGTGACAACGCAATCACTGTATGCGGCGCCAGGCTAATTTCACGAACGAAAAAGTGTATTTCAGATCAGCGAAGTGTAACTGGTCGCCCTCCGGCGTGAGCTACGCTAGCCACAAGCTAATTAAAGAAAATCTGACAAATGATATGCAATCCATGATCCACTAAGCGACCCAATATGACCTACGGGCTAACTAATGAACGAAAAGTAAATAAAGAAATTATTCTGTAAGCTAAAATGACAAAATAGCATATATATTTGCAGACAAGATAAGTATATATGATTTAGGAACATTTAATTAAACACATTACTAAATAGTTAATAATAATTATATACTAGAGAAACTCTGGTAAATAAATCCGTAATTTAAGAGATTCAGTCATATAAGGCTTAACGCGGATACACCTGAAAAACTACTCAAAATTTCCTTGTCACAACAGCGTAAATTGCAAATGTTGGAAACATCCCGTAATAATTTCTTACGAAAAATGTTCTATCACTTGCTAGCGTTATCAAACCATCACTACCATGGAGTATCTACCTGGCTCCAAAGCCAGTGTTCTTCCGACCACGTATTGACGGAAAAACATAGCAGTGGCTTTTACCTTATTCTCTGAAATAGGCTCATCAAAAGGTAAGAATGATTGTAATCTTGCTGTCAGGTGAGAAGGGATGAAGCCAGGTGAATACCACTGCAGTCAGACAGTGAAAGAAATGACTACACAACACCTAACATTTTATGACATGACCCAGATTCGATTCGCGGAAACCAAGGACAGGGTATGTAAGAGCAGGAAATCACTGCTGTCATATTACAGCGCAACTACCCATTGCGTCAGGAAGAGATCTCGACTGATAGATCAGTGGAATGCCACCGGAAATAACGGGAGCATTCGATGACAGTAATTTCTTTCTTTCGTATCTTCTCTTTTTCCTTCTGAGCCCGATTTATGAGCTCCGCCCGCCACGGAGTCATGTCAAGCCAGGAACTCCTCCCACTCCTTCCTTCCATCAGTGGCTTGGTCGGCTCTACTCTGCGTCTTAGACGTGTCATAACTCTTTGTCTTTCGCACTCTTATCATCTCTTCCTTTTTGACCCACGGTTTTTGAAGTGCACTTCTTTCTAGCATTTCTCTCTCTGTTAACCCGGTTTCAGCGACTTTCATAACTTTATTTACTATGTAATATTCCCAAATTTTAGTACTACCGTAAAGCATGTGTGGTTAATTCAGGCCACGACTTAAGTATCTTCTCCTTCTTTTTTTATAATAATATAAAAATTTGTGATTTGTCGTCGTCGTCAAAAAATGACGTCATCAAACAATGTTACGTTATATTTGTTTACTCGGCATTGTTATACCAACATAACAATGCCGAGTAAACAAATGACTTGAGTAAGACACTAAACTAACCCCCCCTTCGGGGGGGTTAGTTTAGTGTCTTACACAAGATTTTAAAAAGCAACCAACTCCCCCGAAGGGGGTTTGATCAAGTGTTTTAACCCCCCCCCC
>NW_019059954.1:92394-136403 GCF_000696155.1 Zootermopsis nevadensis | reverse complement strand
GTGTTTCACCCCCCCCCCCCCATTCGGGGGTTGGTTTAGTTTCTTACCCAAGATTTTAAAACGCAACCAACCCCCCGAGGAGCTCCGAAAGTAGCGCTCTGCTCTAGTCATTTTAAAATTCCTGTCAACGCGGAAATATAAATAGAATCATTCGTAAAATCTAACTTTTTTGGGACAGATTGTAACACGTCTTATTTTCCCCGCGTCGTCCTTATTTTCATCCTTCGCCCTTCACGCCTTCTTCTTCCTCCATTCTTCTATCTTATTTTCCTCCTCTCAGTTACCTACTCATGTCTCTTCTTCAAACGAATTTTACTGAATTTGGCTCAGAATTTTAGCCACTTAAAGTGGCCTTCCTAAGCTTTCAATCCCATTTGAACTCCGACATTAAATCACTGACCAAACAGACTTGCAGATCTTCAGATGTGACCTTTAATCATATTCAGCAACATAACAAGAACAAGGTAAAAGAACACAAACTTGTGATATAAAATCAGAAAAATATCGGGGACCGCTGGGATACTGATAAGAAATTCCTGTTTCTTTTCACATCTTATTTTGTTCATTTATTCTTCGTGGATAAAAAGTTCGATATATTCTGCTGTGTTAAATAAAATACACCACATTTTCTCTTTCCCGTTCTTTATGTATCCGGGTCTATTCAAGTAACTATCACCTTTCACTGCTAAAAGATTCACGTAATGTCCAAGGATGAATTGAATTTCATCTCTCTTGAAACTCAAGCTCTGATTTATATAACAATTCAATAGCAACCGCAAGATGAGAATAGGGCTGCATATCTTCTTAGATTAGTTTCCACATTTCTGTCTGCGTCTTACAGCCTACGTAACCAATGACATACAATTAAAAAATATATTTCATCGTATATGTCTTTCCCCTTTTTTAATGTAAAACGGTTTCGAAAAATGAAGACACTCGATGCGCGATATTCTTCATTCCCTCATGACGCCACTCTCTTAGACCAAAATACTCACTAGATCATCAATATGACCTTCGAATATGCAAATAAATATTTTTATTTTTGTTCCTGTTATATTTTATTCGCCAAACTTCGTCGTCGATTGGCCTATTCCGGATATACCGAGTACAAAGGTCGTCTCGGGAGTCGAATATTCTCGCTGACGTCTTATGTTATTTTGTCAGACTCTGTATAGAAATGACAGGACAGTAATTCCGACCGCTCACTTTAACACCATTTTAAATTTATAATTTAAACTCCTCTTACATTCGGATTTTAATAACTTAGGCGGCTGGTAAATCATCGTTAAATTAACAACGAATGAACCGATAAAATCCTATTTTCCACCAGATCATCTACCTGCGCCTTCAGACTTTTCAACGAGCCATTCCACCGGGTCCACTTTAGTTTCTTCTGTACGCGCACTCCCGCTGACATCCCATTTCTTTTCTGCTGTTCCGTACTATCTCTCCCCTTCGATTTGTGAAGACCCTTCCGCATTCACAGGACAGAGTTCCTACAATGGCGAGGCAACTGGTGTGACATACCGCGCTTCCTAGCTCAGCTGCTGCCTGTGTTCGAGGTCAACTTCTCCAGCTTCATAGAAAATCGATAACTTATTGGACATAATATCGAACGAGACATGAATGTAGTTATCAAAGCACGCGATTACTCCCAAAATACGGTAAACGTCAAAACCCAGGCATACTAAGTCCTTAAATGAAGGCAAGTAACATGAGAATATAGCATAATGAGGAGTTTTATAGTCTCTGGCCTTTACCACATAGGCCTGTTACATTACGGCGAATGCAGCCAGAATAGGAGAGATGGAAAATTAACCAGAATTTATCCTGAAGACCTGAATGAAAGAGTCCATATGGGAGATGCAGATTTCGATGAGAGGGAAATACAAACATTGATTTTAGAGGAATAGGGTCCGATGCTGGAACGAATCATGGGCTTTCATAAAAAAAAAAACTGGGAATTTCTTTAAAAAATAATCACGTAATAGCTCCTATAAATACGAAATGCAAAGTAAGGTTCTCAGAATTTTGGCAAACAATATAGACGAAAGACGAGTTTCTATTTGCGTTTCGATATGCTGATTTAAACACGTCATTTCTTGGGAGGCGCAATAATCTAATACAGCGCTTAAAGATGAGTATCAATTGCAATGATGCAGGCTTACAAACACTCCGCACCAGCGTTTATAAGTTTTTTACATTTGGCGGTAAGCGTAAAATATGTTTCAGTACCTGACGGAAACAAACCACATGTTATCGTTAACATTGTGTGTGGACGAATATATTGCATAAAACATATTCACATAAATCTTCAACCGACGTTATGATTTACTTATAGAATGTATTTAAATTTTACGCAGAAAAATTTCACAGACCAACAAAAGAATATCTATCAAATCTAAAACTTCTTGACGATGGTGAAGAGTCAAATGAATAAAAATTTTCTTGGATATTATCCATCGTCTAGTAAATATAAAACGTAAAACGACGTTTCGGAGATGGGACTCTATCTCCGTCTTCAGGTTCCTACACAGTTGGGCCCACTAGATAGAGCTAATCCCTATCTCCGAATATCTGTTCATAAACCTAATATTTTGTGAGCCACTCTTAGAATTTGATTACTTTTTCCTGGAAATGGCGGCAGATGGTTAAAAACACGCCACCTAATTTCCCTACGTCACACACTACATTAATGCTTCGTGTACGTCTATAATAATCGGTTGCTGAAAACAAAATTTTCCCAGTATCAAACAAATCTTCGTTTTCGACGAAGCCACATTCATGTAGAAAAAGGCTAGGCAGCACGCGCGCAAAGATATCTAAATGGGTATCAGAGTAATTAAGTGAACCAACTAACGTACCATTAAATGATTACGTCTTTTATACATCAAGGGAGATGTTCTTGATTACACTGGATCAGATATAAAGCTCTGGGTTTCAACAGTGACTTTTACGAACAATTTAAGATACATGACAATCGAATCAGTGAGGACCAGTTACTAGGGCATTCCAGTATGCCGCGTTGTAAAGAATCAATTATCTTTACATTTGTGCTGCATTAACTCCATTGTTCCCAGTCGCAATACGAGTGCCATTTGCCACGAAAATTAGCGGCGATCTCACTAAAACACCATTATGACACACACAGTATTTGCATAGTTGTAATTTGCAGAAGGTGACAGATCAACTGGGGACCTTCGCAAAGTCAAGAAGAAGAATACTAAAGTGAATAATAAAAAGGCGTGAAGACGAGGTGTGGATTCATTAAGCTGTTCCAATAAAGAATACGGAGATCAACTCTGTTCGGTAGTTTACACTTAAAATTATTTGTTGTAAAGACTTTTTCCATCGTCTGTTCTTTCTAAATTCACGACGTTTCGGAAGCTGGTTCTGTCTCCGTCTTCAGATGAGAGGTACCTGCTCTGTTGGGTCCCTTAGAAAGAGCTAGTCTCTGTCACTAGAAACGTCGTGAATTTTAAAAAAAAAATACGATGGAAAAAGTCCTGATAACAAATATTATTAAGTAACGGAGATCAACGTTTGGGTTTTATTAGAGGATTTCTTGATGTCAGGAAAATATTAGTTTCTCACGGAAACTCTTCTTTTCTTTAGAATCGTATGTCTCGTATTTTATGCTATCAGATAATATACTTATTTTGAATGTATTTCAGCCACAATAAAAAAAATATTCCGAATGAAGATTGTAGAAGTTCGTGACTTATGAATACAATATTTTACGTTATGCCACAATTATTTGTATTTTAATATACTTAAATCCAGATATATAAAAAGGCAGAAACACACAACAAAATTAAAAATATCCACAAAGATTCTAATGTGGGATCCAGTATCTACGTTGTGAAAGACCTCTGTACACATACGAAGTTATTTCGAATTATTCTGGTACCTGGATCTATGTTGTGGCATTTACCAAGCTAGAACCCAGAAGAACGTCATCACCACACAACTGATTACTCACGCCACATTACATAAGTTACATATACTTACACAAAATATGTTGTCGTTCGGATGTCTGAAGCCGTGTTGATGATTCTGACGTATCTGGTGATCCTGCTGTTCTGAAGGACTCCTCGAGAGTGAGAGTCCTAAGTTCCTGTGGGAAGACTCTCGCTCTAATTCCCATCTCCGAGGATACAGATCGCCCGAATAAACAAAGCCAGTCCGGTCATCACGTGACATTACGTGAAACCTAAAGAAATCACAAAAACTGTCAGAAGAAGATTTACCGAATATAGGACTGCATATTACGTAAAATATTAATACCTTAGTCAATACCACGGCTCCTACTACGAACTTAAAGGGAATATAACATCGAGGAAGGGAGTATGGAAAAGTTAAAATTCTAACTACGTGAAGCAAAAAAATTAATAGTCGCTCAGCTGGTCAAAAATTCTCTCATGTTATATGACCCAAAGTTGTATTAACGTGTTGATGACGAGAGTCCGCTAATGGTAGTAATCCTGAGTCAGTCGATGCTAGTCTACATCCCGTTTATGATACAATCTGTAGTAATTTAGTTAAATAAACTATTGCAAAATAAAACTCCATCGTATCGAGCGTATTATGACGATTTAAAATAACACATAATTTATTGACTATGTGTTAAGTTTATATCATGGATTAATTGTAACCGGATACTTAACTAAACGATTAAAAATTATTATTTATGGGAGTTTCACAGTATAACGTTCATAGGGTTTGTTTAAATTTAATAAAAGGTCGGCCTATTTCCCGTTTGAAATGTGAACTTCAACAGTTTGACATCTGCTAGCCTGAGGTACATACGCGTTATTTACTATTTACTTTTTGTACGTATTTTACTGCAACAAAATCCCGATGCACAAAGGACCCGGGTAGAATTGTTCTGAAGAATGGCAGTTGTATGTATCGTGGCTACAGTTACACAGCACATTACTGTGTGTATGACCTCAGGGGGCACCGAGAGTCAGAGTTTTGTGAGAGCATGTACGTTATATCTGTACATATTAAAATAAATGAATTATAAATTTAATCTCTGATATATATTTTCATAGCTCAACGATATTAATTAAATAACAGTTATGAATATCGTTTTTCAAAATGTGTCATTCGTTGACAGTTATGAACTGGAATTATGGTTCACTATTACCAGTGAAGTGTAGCCTCGTAAGGATGGTGAACTGTATGTGACTTTCTGTACACGCCTACTTATATTAATTAGAGGATATACGACAAAGACCATCCGTCATAAATTTTGCAGGTATCGTATGGTCGCGTTATTTTTCTCGAAAGAAAAGCAAAAGTGGACTGTATCAACACATTTTAATAAAACATCGACATGAAGTTAAATGCCTTTTAAATCTGAAAATTCTTAAAAGCAGTTTCACAATAACGAAGTGTATGTTCAAGAAGGATTTGAAGTCTTCGCGGCGGTGGGTCTGAACATGGCTGTCTTCTGGGTTGTTTCGCCGTGTAGTCTGGTAGAAGTTTATCCAGAAGACAACCATCTTAATACACGTTCGTCTTTTAAGGATGAAACACGCTGAATGTTAAAAATTATTGAACTGCAGCAGTCATTTTGAGGTGATAATATTAAACATTCGACGCAACTTATACCCTAACACTGAAGTTAGAAGGACGTGTACTAAGGATATGAATAGATAAGATTTTAAAACCACATTTTATCAGATTCTCCAAGATAGTTATGCCCCTTTTTGCTATTGGAACACCAAATTAAAATCTTATTTTAATATATATCTTGAACTTTTTCAGCTCCATCTATTTTCTTGTTTGCTTTAGGCTGCCGATCCTTCAAAAGGATTATATTTAGAAGAATGTTTTATGTCATTGTTTTGGATTCTACCACGTCTCCATTCTTTTCTCTCTCTTTTACATGCACACTCCAAATTTATCCTCTACCACACTCGCCGCTGTATTATTTCTCCCTCTCTCTTGTTTTCTCCTCTCCCTCTCGGTCTGCTCTGTAATGAGAGATCTCCATCCTCATTTTTCGTTACTTCCTTTGCTCTCCTCTCAAAGCTGACGCACCAACGACTCTTTCACTCCTTCAGGATACTCACATATGTCCCCTTACTACTTCGTGCTCGTGTATGGAAATACAAATACTGCTACTTGTACCTAAAGGCGAGCACTCGAACACAAATACGATTCTGGCTAGTTCGCTTTACAGGCTACACGTCTGAAAACGAGATGCTGGGGAGAACATTTGGATCTAAGCGGGAGAAAGTGACAAAGGGCTCGATAAAAACGTATAACAAAGAGATTCTTAACTTATATTCGTCTCTAAATATTAATAGCATGGCCAAATAAAAGTTGTGAAGAGTAGATCCGTAGTACGCATACGAGAGATAACGAGTGACACGTCTGACTGGAAAATTTAAAAGTAAGTTACCACTTCGGACACAAAATTAGTATAAAAATTGGTTTTAGAAGTTGGTCGCGAGTTTTGTGGTGCATTCAGCTGGCTAAGTATAGGGGTCCATTTTTTGGTTATTGTGAGCGCAACAGTGCGATTTCTGGACCCAGAAGAGGAGAAACTGACCAGCTGAGGAAATAAATTTCTCATCTTAAATAAATGAACTCCGAAGTTAATGAGGCATGAGGTATTGCACTACAAATTCATATACATAGAAGAAACAGCATGTGTGAAAAATTTGTCTTAGTCCCTTTAATACCAGGCAAGAGGATACAAGTTCTTGCATGTTTATTGCCTCAGGGGAAAAAAATTACGCTGAAGAATTCAAAAGACACATGTAAATTACTTACTGAATAAAATAATGAGGGCATCAAATTTATTAATATATTTATACCTACATTTATTCAACATACGCCTAATATTGGTGTAAGGATTCGAGCAGTTAAATAATTACTAACTCCATAAAATACCGTCATTATAAAGTTTATATTCGTCGCTAATCAAGAAATTCTTCGTGATTTATGGAAACCAAAGTTTTATTGTCATATTTACAAGATGTGGTCACTATGAATCGAGTCCACACTCTTAAAAGTTATTTATTTAAAATATATTTTAACAGTATCCTTTTACCTGCGCATGTCTTCCGCGTGGTCTATTAATTTTGGTTTTGTGATTTCATTTTGTATAACTTTCTCTCCTCCTTCACGCTTTCTACATGCCCGAGCCCACCCCATCGTATTTGGTTCTATCACACTAATAATGTTATGTAAGGAGTACAAATGAATCAATCACTGTCACATGCTTTACAGAATGGCTAAATGTGTGTTTTTTTTAAGCAACTCTTGGAATAAGATACGGCACCGAAACACAAAAGAAGAAAAATACCACAAACACATTTCTCTGCTGACGTTGTTACTGCAGACAGGGCTAGGATATGCAATGCAGACTGCGACTAAATTAGCCTACATTTCACCGCCACTCTGCCACCCCCAACCCCCGTTTCGTTTCCCGTCTTCCTCGTTTCCCCCATCACTGCTCGTGAACATGGCTGTTTCCGCTGCAGCATTCCTCACTCACTACCCTGATCTGGTAGAATTCTAATGGTTACGCCGTGTTGCAACGAAGTTCTTCTCATGGGAACAGAAACTGTTTGCGTGTCTTTCCCCCTGTGAGGAACCAACTTGCATTCTGTGAGGGAGAGACTCCTACTGCAGTTACATTCAGTTTGACGATCACAACCCTTCGATTAAATTATGTATGAGTTCGGGGTTTGCAGTTTTTGTTATCAGTACCGAGACTTGAATTTCAAATACAGAATATTAATTAATAGTTATAAAAAAATCAAGTCAAGTACTAAAAAACTATTTTATTTTTTTATTTATAGTGTTCTGTCTGCCGACAGGTCCATATACTATGAACCGGATCCTTCCATCCTCTTCAGGTTGTCAGGGACCTGCTCATACATATATACATTCTTGGCAGAGATGATCAGAAGTGGTTTGCCATTGCCTTCTTCTGTGTGAGTGTGAGTGGAGTAATTGTTGGGATGCCATGGAGAAACCGGGGAAGCCCCCGGAGGAAAACTCCATGATGCCTAAACCACGGCCTTGCCCAACACAAGTTATAAATCTGAGCACCACCGGGAATTGAACCCGGGACCCCAGGATTACAAGGCTAGTGTTCTGACCGCTAGACCACTATAGCGCACGTAAAATAAGTTGTTAGGAAAAATCATACGAATTAAAGTTTTATGGTTTTATTACAGCGAAATAAAAAATAAAAATGTATGGGAACGCAGAAACATTTTTCAGTAACTAAATTCGCAACAGATAAATTTCCAGTAACACGGACAATGCGCTCATTTGACTGGCGCCATCAATGCGGAAGTCCCTTTCCGGTTTACGTTTCGTGAGTTTAACCTACCGACTTCGGCAGAACACGCGTTGAATGACAGTTCGTAACATCAAACTATACACAAAATTTACTTTTTACTTCTCAACACCAAATGCTATTAGAGCGCACGATTTGAGGTTTTCACGGTGATGAGTCTGAAAATGGTAGAATCTTACCGACGTTTCAGAGGTTCCTGCTGCCTCCATAATCAAGGCAAGGACCTCTGAAACGTCTGGAAACTTCTACCAGACTACACGGCGTAACAACCCAGTGATCAAATTGAAGAGTATGAGAGCGACGGAACTATTAATATACACAAAATTTTAGTCGTAAAACCTTAATGAAGGTACATGGGCACATAAGCATTGATATAAGACGTAGGTGGGAAGATAATATTAAAATGGATTATAAAAAAAGTGGGGTTTAAGGCTGTGTTGTAACTTCATATAGCTCAGGATATGGCCCAAAAGCGGGTTCTTATGAACACGGAACTGTAATGAAACTTCGGGTTAGGTAAAACGCGGAGAACTTTAAAATCTTAAGTACTATAATCTTTCTTTACTTGTGTTGTTTACGTATCGGTATATAAAATGCTTCTCGAAGAAATTTAAAATAACTATCAACCAACATTTTACCACATCTTCTTATTATGCCTTTCCTGTAACAAGCTGAGGCCTATTATAAACTCGTAGTTATCTTTTAAATAATGTTTATGTAAACCTAATATTCTTAACGAGTACCCTATACTAACACCAATTAAATTATCGCCATTGGCCATATTAAAATGCCAGCAGATATTCAATGCATATTGAAATCCAGCAAACTGACGGATTACATTTTGTGAGAGCGATTCTCTCGCTAGAGGTCCCAGACTGCCAGGAATAAAATCCATTATTTATGTACCTATGTTGATAAAATCCTGCAGGCACATACTTCAACCCTTGTGAAATTGCATCCCGTCACACAGAGTGCTCGAAGTGGCAGCCCCTGGACGGTATGAAACAAACTGACGAATACACACGTCGTATCATGTCCGCACGAACGGCAATGATCATCTGACGAGTATTTTCGCTGAGATCGTCACTGGTACGAGGCTTACCCCCGCATATATTCCCCTTCAGTAGGCTCCTCGGGGTAAAATCTGGGGGGTGAAATCTGGGAGCATTGTTTGATAGAGTTTATTGAGACAATCTAGTCTACAAAGCTCATTCACTAACTTTCTGTCTCCCGAACAGTTGCTGACGAAAATTTTCAGCACCTGATATGACGAGATGCAATACCACATGGTATCATGTATGTAGCTGTAACATTTCATCGCTACCGGTGAAAAAATAGTGGTTTTATTGCTGAAAGCAGGGGGGGGGGGGGGGGGGGGGGGGGGGGGGGGGGGGGGGGGGGGGGGGGGGGGGGGGGGGGGGGGGGGGGGGGGGGGGGGGGGGGGGGGGGGGGGGGGGGGGGGGGGGGGGGGGGGGGACAGATGCATGCAACTTGTATCACTTTCAGTTGAAGAGGAAATCCAAACAATTGTGCACTGTACTCGTAGATACGTGAAGACTAATTATTTGTATCTCCAAGAACGATGGGTTTTGCTTAAAAATAGTAATTTTTAGCGGCAATGGGAGACTCAATGAACACAATAATACTTGGCAGTTGCCTCAAATTTTTACCGTAATTTCATATTTAAAAAGTATAACACTTTAATTTAACAGAAAACTAAATTCTTGACACGTGTTTAAAACAGCAAACCAGGCATGATGTTAAACTCACTGATTACATCTACACATTTTCCACAAAGTGTCTGCACTCCCATTAGTTCTCGCTAATTTCCTCAATTTTCATATTTCACGTAAAGGAAAATGTCTGGTACTGTAACATCTACTGACACAGAATGCTGTGTTGTTTTTCTGTGGACTAAATACGAGGTTCTTGCAAGGTAATTTTCATGGAAACGTCTCTTTCTAATTACAAAGAGCAATTCCACGCTACATTTCCGGTGCCTGGAACTTGCAATGCAAAGTTTCCTTCACGTAACACAAAAAGATCACCTTCTGAATGCTGACTTACACATTCATTCGAGACAACTGACGCTCTAGCGTGCGATATCTTGCAGTACACTGTATTAAGGCATAATATGCCTACAAATCCGCACAGTTAATATCATCATAAATCACGTAACTAAACCTGTTCCGTTATAGTAACGTCCTCAGACGGAGGAAAATGCAAAATAAGGAGGTGCGTGATTTTTATTTTCACCAAATGCTCGACTGTTACAGTGATCAAATTAATACAGATGAAATAGGCTAGTAGGCACGTATGCAAGAATTCTTAAACAATCTTGTTAAAAAATGGTAATCGATTTAATAACATTTGATAAGAGATATATCGTGTGTATTCAAACTGTTGCCTGCTAGTCATAACCTTCTTTCCACATTATCTGACACCGTACAAAGAAATTCTTTGCCGTTTATGGAACCAAAATTGTTAAAAAAAATTCCCAACCGGACCCTGTTTAAGGATCATGCATTTCCAAATGATTTTTCTCTTCACATTTTCCGACTAAGATTCTGTACGTATCCCGTTCATGTTACGTCATCGGACCAGTTCATCTTCCACGATTTATTCTTCGTAATTAGAGATGTAATACCACTGAGTTAAATCTTATTCACTTCGTGGGATCCAGTACTGTGGGCCTAAGGTTTATAATATTTATTTTTAAAATTAGAATTATCCACAAAATAATGACGAGTGGAACCAACATAAAGAATGGAAAATTACGTGTTGATAATACTTTCACAAATTAATCCCTTCCCCTTTAATAACTGGAATATCATTAAAGAAGCGGTTTCTGACGACATTTTGCTTTACTCAAAACTTTCTAATGAAGAAGCCGTTATTTACGTCAACAGCTAATTATGTTTGTGAATCTGTACAAAACCAATCAACTTTCTCTTAATTGCTTGTCTAAACCACCCAAAACTGGAAAGTAGGTACTGGGAGAGAATGTCACCTCAGCACACGGGCAGGGACGAAACAGGAAGACAGGAAGTCGAAGCAGTTCCTGCAATTCCTTGTCGAGTCATGCCACGTTCAGTTCTTGAAGCTTACGTAAGAAGGGATCAATCTAAACGGAAAATGAGAGGTATTTGGGCGCTCCTTCCAAGACAGAATTTTAAAATTGAAATGATGCTATATGTTCATTTCCACTCGAATTCCTTGCGCATTTCAATACTAATACTATTACATAAATAACAAAGTAATATTATTAATGATAAAAATCAAAATTGCACCTACGATAAAATTAATGGCAGATTAAATTCGCGAAATGCTTGCTATCGCGAAGTTCAGAGTCCTTTGTCTTCCTGCCTGCTATCTAACACATAAAGATTAAAATAAACAGCGCTATAATTTTACCTCCTTTTGCGTAGGGGCGAAGAGAATAACATAAAATTCGAGTGTTTAAGAACAGGTTTTTGAGGAGAATATTTGAATCTAAAACAGTCGAAGTGACGGGCGGATGGACAAACTGTATAATTTATCTTCTTCTGCAGATAATATCACGATGAAAAAAAAAAAAAGAAAGAAAGAAAGAAAGAAAGAAGAAGACAGAGAGAGAGAGAGAGATGAGTGATGCATGTAGCACGCGTGGGGAGATGAGAAATACATGCAAAATTTTGACTGCAGAGTCTGAAGAAAAGGAGACCACTCGGAAGACACAGGAGTAGAGGGTAACAACCTTATGAAACTCAGGTGCGAAACACAGACAAAATCTCGACGTGAATTGGTTCAGGCTCCATTCCCTGATAACCAATGCTACGGGGCAACTGTAATACGCCAGGTTGTCTGCCTCATATTGGTTTGAGCACTTTATAATCCGAACGTGTTTTTATCGTCTAACACGGCATTATAAAAAAAGGTTGAGAACTCCGGATCTAATACATAAATATTCAGTCTTATACCCAATTGCCTTTGAATGAATGTTGCAACCTACCTGGTCATTAGCTGATACACTCTGGGCCACTGTCCCCTCGCCCTAAGTATTCTAGAAGCTCCCAATAACGACTGCCGATGGGCAGTCGAAAATGCTAAGGCTTTCTTATAGTACGTCAGTGCTTCCCAATAGCGACCTGAAAGAATAAACCTACAGGTGAAAAAAGAATTTAAACTGTGTCGATAAATTAACTAAGATGAGGCTCACACAAGATCCTTATCGGATAAAAGGTTGAGTGTACATTTTCGCGTTCGTTCAGCGTTTCTTGAATTCTCATGCGGACGGACAGAAAACCATGGAAAAAGGAATAGATACAATTTTGCGATTTCTGTTACGAAAGTTCTTAGAAAGGAACAAATATTGAATAATGTGGTGTTCAGCACTGACAAAATGTTCATAAAGGACGCGCTATTTTGAAAGAGATACAACAAAATGGTCAAATGGGACTGGTAGACAAGGTGTGCTGGCTTATACAAGGAATTAGGAGTTCTTTCGTTGTCTCTAAAATTAATTAAAAATGACGAAAAAGATATACATTTTAACTTGTTAATTACAAGTTTTAAATCTTAAGAGTTGCTATAGTAACATTCTCAATGTGTCATAAGACAGGTGTACCATAACGAATGTTATCCAGAAAAGCCACATATGATTTATGGCGGAGAAAATGGCGTCTGGTAACGTTTTTCTTCCTCGAACATCGTTCCAGGTCCATCAATCATCATTCCAACGATGATCCATACTCATCTGTCACGGTCCCTGAGGTAAACGAGAGGTCCAACCAACTGGCAAGCTTATAAAATCGGCTCTCAGTTGGGATTTCACCTCTGACCTGGCACTTAGCCCGAGTTTACTGCACTTTTACGTAGTTTAGGCGTTAAGGTGTTATATGGTATTTTCAACTCAGAAGTAAAAGCCGAGTCGATGGTAGTTAATCTGGTGTAGAAATTCCCCATCTTTTATAAAACCACGAAAATTTATTACAGCCCGATTCTGGGCCCCATCCTTGAGCCGAATGAATCCAGCCTAAATCTACAAATGTTACTCTTATAAACCTTTTTAATATTATGCTCCCATTTACACCTTGGTCGGCCACGTGCCCTCTTGCTTTCAAATGTCTTAATTAAATTTGTGTACGTGTTTATCCTTCCCGTGCGTACTACATGTTCCTAACATCTCATCCTGTTCTATTTGCTCACTCTAGAAATCTCTGGTGAAGGAAGGAACTTCTACCTGACTACATGACGCAAAAACCCAAAATAAGGCCATCTTCAGAGTCCCCAACAGTTCAGCGTTGTCGTTGATATTCAACAGGAGACACACAATACAAGGTGGACGTGGGGAAACAATGAACTAAGCGTTCAGGATATTTTGCTGAAAGCGGGTAGAAACAGAATCTGTCAAATGCAAACAAATGTTTTGCTGTCGGTGCGGTACAGTGTTACGGACAGCAATAAAATGGTGCATGCTGTGAGCCTCACCTTGGCGGTGCAACCAGGCGGCTAGATCGGCCAGGTGGTCCGGGCTATTGGGTTGCAGGCGCGCCACGTGACGCAGGAGACGCCCCACGGCGGGGTCACGTCCCTCCTGACCCTGGTACAGCCGCGCCAACAGCAGGTAGGCCGGGACGTAAGCCGCGTCCAGACGCACACAGCGCTCCAGCATGCGGGCGGCATCCTCGGTGCGGTTCACTTTACTGTAGGACAAGACACTCGCGGTCACTCCTCGTACTTTGGACACTGGGGTAAATACGGCCGTACAGATTCTGAGTATGTCATCCTAGAGACACTCAGACACTCATCACATTGCAGACAATGACTCAGCTAGTTTACAATGGGTCAATCGGCCACTCATGGTACATACTTTGGACAAGTTATCCTGAGAACACTCAAAACAGTCAACATCCTGCAGAGAAGAGGAAGATAGTCCCAGAGACACGTGGTTACTCCTCACACTGCAGACACTTACCGTCTTACAGACACCCGCTCACTCCTTGAAAATGTCCACAGCCCGTTTTTTCATAGGAGTACAGAGAATATTTTCAAAATATACGTAAAATGGAAGATAATATTAAAATGGTTTAAATTTTTTTTTTTTGGTACGTACTCGGTTCATCAGATCAGGATTAGTAGCTGAGGGGTTGTTACCTTCTCAACACTCTGCTTGTTGAAGTTACTTGAAACATCTAGATCAGACCGTCTTGTTACCAATGTAAGTTTTACTACGATACGATTAGAACACAAGAATTCCAGAGATGCAGCCTGCGTGTTCCTGCTACGATCCGACAGGTTATCGGAATCAAGATTCATCTAATTTAAATGACATGTTAATAGGTATTAGTCCATACAATTGAAGTCGTCCAATCTTTTGATTTAGGATTACACGTGGACTACAAAATGCGACTGAGGAATTCCATTGCTGTTAAATATAAAAATGTCATGTCTGGTATAGTGAGTTTAATTTATGGTTTGGCTTTCGCGATTAAATAACAGTTGATGTCAAGAGACTCAGTTTCTGAGCACGTAATATTTATCGGCGACGTCAGTAAAGCCATAATACGAGCGCCAAAATGTCACCTTTCTCACGATGTAAACACGTGAATATACAAACACAGCATTTTGCGACATAAGAAGCAATGGAAAATCAGATTTTGAAAGCATTTTGTTTATACATGTTTGTAATGGAAGCAGACTGACGGAAGAACACGTGTGCATTTATTTCATGCATTATGTACAAGGAATGCATAATGAAGTATCAAGTATTTTATGAAGTGTTTGTAAATAACATGTGTAAATTTATGTGTTTCGTGTGGACGTCGAGATACAACGAATACAAAACAATATTTAATGTCTTGAAAGCATGTAACATTTAGTGTCTTCTTTGCTTACATTCATCTCTATAGCAAAACTCTCTCAAAATACGTAACACGTGTCTTCCAATTCAAGGAGTTTGAAATACTTCAGAACCAAGACAGGTTCTCAAACACTCATCATGAGTCTGTTTTACCACGCCCACTCAGTAAGTTTGCGCGAGATAAGATCAGACAGAGATAAAACAGTTGTAAGGACGACAAACGATTCAGTAGACGAATCCTGAATCTCATCTCGCGTGCTCCACTGTCAATACACAATGGCTGCAATCAACGTTGTAATTCTTGCTTACGTAAATAGTGTAACACTTCACATGCCTTTTAGTTCTATTCAATTCGGCTTTCAAGTCACTATCAAATTTAACTGGATACTAACAACTACATCAGCCTTTCTCTGTAAACAAAATTGAAACCTCAAGGATAAAAGCTTTTATAATGTGGTCCAGAACAGAAACAAAACTGGCGAAGAGTTAAACAGAAATTTGAACACTGATTAAGCTCAACTCAGAGAAACAGTAATGGCAGCTGAAGATTTCGGTCTTCTGGGTTGTTGCGCTGTGTAGTCTGGTCGATGTTAACCAACGTTTCAGAGGTCATACTGCCTCCATCATCAGTGCGATGAGTATGAAGATTTCTGTCTTCTGGGTTGTTGCGCTGTGTAGTCTGGTCGATGTTAACCAACGTTTCAGAGGTCATACTGCCTCCATCATCAGTGCGATGAGTATGAAGATTTCTGTCTTCTGGGTTGTTGCGCTGTGTAGTCTGGTCGATGTTAACCAACGTTTCAGAGGTCATACTGCCTCCATCATCAGTGCGATGAGTATGAAGATTTCTGTCTTCTGGGTTGTTGCGCTGTGTAGTCTGGTCGATGTTAACCAACGTTTCAGAGGTCATACTGCCTCCATCATCAGTGCGATGAGTATGAAGATTTCTGTCTTCTGGGTTGTTGCGCTGTGTAGTCTGGTCGATGTTAACCAACGTTTCAGAGGTCATACTGCCTCCATCATCAGTGCGATGAGTATGAAGATTTCTGTCTTCTGGGTTGTTGCGCTGTGTAGTCTGGTCGATGTTAACCAACGTTTCAGAGGTCATACTGCCTCCATCATCAGTGCGATGAGTATGAAGATTTCTGTCTTCTGGGTTGTTGCGCTGTGTAGTCTGGTCGATGTTAACCAACGTTTCAGAGGTCATACTGCCTCCATCATCAGTGCGATGAGTATGAAGATTTCTGTCTTCTGGGTTGTTGCGCTGTGTAGTCTGGTCGATGTTAACCAACGTTTCAGAGGTCATACTGCCTCCATCATCAGTGCGATGAGTATGAAGATTTCTGTCTTCTGGGTTGTTGCGCTGTGTAGTCTGGTCGATGTTAACCAACGTTTCAGAGGTCATACTGCCTCCATCATCAGTGCGATGAGTATGAAGATTTCTGTCTTCTGGGTTGTTGCGCTGTGTAGTCTGGTCGATGTTAACCAACGTTTCAGAGGTCATACTGCCTCCATCATCAGTGCGATGAGTATGAAGATTTCTGTCTTCTGGGTTGTTGCGCTGTGTAGTCTGGTCGATGTTAACCAACGTTTCAGAGGTCATACTGCCTCCATCATCAGTGCGATGAGTATGAAGATTTCTGTCTTCTGGGTTGTTGCGCTGTGTAGTCTGGTCGATGTTAACCAACGTTTCAGAGGTCATACTGCCTCCATCATCAGTGCGATGAGTATGAAGATTTCTGTCTTCTGGGTTGTTGCGCTGTGTAGTCTGGTCGATGTTAACCAACGTTTCAGAGGTCATACTGCCTCCATCATCAGTGCGATGAGTATGAAGATTTCTGTCTTCTGGGTTGTTGCGCTGTGTAGTCTGGTCGATGTTAACCAACGTTTCAGAGGTCATACTGCCTCCATCATCAGTGCGATGAGTATGAAGATTTCTGTCTTCTGGGTTGTTGCGCTGTGTAGTCTGGTCGATGTTAACCAACGTTTCAGAGGTCATACTGCCTCCATCATCAGTGCGATGAGTATGAAGATTTCTGTCTTCTGGGTTGTTGCGCTGTGTAGTCTGGTCGATGTTAACCAACGTTTCAGAGGTCATACTGCCTCCATCATCAGTGCGATGAGTATGAAGATTTCTGTCTTCTGGGTTGTTGCGCTGTGTAGTCTGGTCGATGTTAACCAACGTTTCAGAGGTCATACTGCCTCCATCATCAGTGCGATGAGTATGAAGATTTCTGTCTTCTGGGTTGTTGCGCTGTGTAGTCTGGTCGATGTTAACCAACGTTTCAGAGGTCATACTGCCTCCTGCATACTGCGTCCTGATGACGGAGGCAGTATGACTTCTGAAACGTTGGTTAACATCGACCAGACTACACAGCGCAACAACCCAGAAGACGGAAATCTTCATACTCACCGCTGTGAGAACCTTAAGTCTTACATAGTAATGGCAGCTGTTGCAATACAGTCAAACGTCATCTAACTCTAAATTTTCCTACGTAACTTGATACCCTGTCGAGGTGGCAACCCACAATAACTAAAATGGCTGCTTTTACTAAAAAAATATTTGTATGTAAATAAAAAATACACTTACGAAAAAAAGTTTAGAACAGATTAAATTCAGATAAAGTAATTACGGGAGATTTACACACAGAGGCAGTTTCCCAGACAAAAGTAATTCTTAAAATGCGTAAGAGATGTCACAAATAATTTCACAGACACGCTTTGCGAGTAGCTGAGGCTAAAACGTTGAACAGTCTTGTTCATGCGTCGCTGCGTTCAATCTGTTTTCTTCTTTCAAAGGCAAATCTGTTGTATCACTACTACGTGATCCAACACAGAGTGCTGGGAAAAAAAGTTCTGAAAATGTGTTTGTAGACCTTCCACCTGAATGCTCTGATTCTGTTGTAAAATGTGAACATCGAAGTTACTAAAGACTGAATGCTAGGCGTACTTATGTTCTTTGTTCAGTACAAAGTATGGCGTCTCTCCCATACAAATAGTAAAGTTTCATCGCCGGCACTAGGGACGCCCTGGAAAAATGCTCCTCATTCCCGATGGACGATCTCCACAGAGAAACATTATAATATATATTTTGGAATGAAACTACTCAAACACGAACATAGTTACAATAAATGAATAGAATATCCGCTTTAAAAATCTACAGATCCAGAGACCCAATTAAATGGTTCGTTAAAAGATCGCGGAACTGGGAGACACGCACTAGGCGTTCAGATATCCAATTTGGTTTGTCATTTTGCACAATGGAAAATCTCCCAATAAACACAACGGCGAAAGGGCAAGCGAGTGGCGGCCACTACTACAATTACCGGGCCTATTGTTTCGGGCATTCTTGTTCTAACGATGTACTCCAGCTGTAATTACGTGTTGTATTTGTATTCGGAAATGTTGAGATTCAATGTGCTGAACATTGATGTCAGTTGCAGGGATGCACAGATTATAAAATAGGATTAACGTGCTCTTCATTACCGCCTCAGAAAATATAGAAGGGCGACATGAAGACTTGTTTTATTTTGATAATAAATGGTTCAAAATATCTGCTTACGAAGGGACTCTGGTATTTACCAACCTTTTGAGGGATTTTGTTTATATATCGATAAGAAATATTTCGATACCGGTTGCATACTTTGTTATCTGTCTTAAAGCACAGAATCCACATAAGAGTTCTGATAACAGAAGTCTTGAAGTTATTTATCTTAGCGTTCTGTCACTCACCGGTACACTTGCCCCAGGTTGTAGTGCGCGTTCACGTGGTTGGGGGAATATCGGATGGCCTCCAGGAAGTGGCTCTCCGCCTCTTCAGTTCCCGTCATGAGTGTGCCCAGGTTGTTGTGGGCACTTGCGTAAGTTGGCCACAGTCTGCCGAATAATCAAAAAGAACACATTTAACCTACTCCGTGGAGAGGAGTCTTTCTTGGAAAGCTAACAGTTGTTCAGCTAGTCAAGAAATTCCCTGCCTCTTACGGAATCCAAGGGTTCGCACTCGTTTTAACAAAAGCCGGCCGCTGGAATAAATCCTGAATCCAGCCCGCATCCTCACATGCTACGTATTTAATACTCATGTTAATATATTTAATTCATATTTATGAATTTACACTTCGAGACATGATTTGTGAGACGTTTAAAAACGATATTTTATAATGAAAGGACCGATCTGTTGGAACTATTTAGAACATGTTTTAAGCACTTTATGCATATGAATGTACAGAGAATAAAGATAATTACTCAAGAAACCGGGTTTAATTATGTACCGGTGGCTCGAAATAAGTGAAATGTTTAATTACTTTTGACAGGAACGGCAATTAGTCCAGTCATTAAACCTCCAAAACGAGATAATTTACTGTTATTTCTCACGAAATTTATATTCTTATCTTCAGATTTTAGAGCTAATCTCTATTGCACAATTCCACCTCTTTAATTCTCTATTTTTTACCTCCTTCTTTCTTTCAACTCTCGTGGTTTTCTTTTGTCACGGCAGGTTAGACGGATCCCCATTCAGTCCACTACATATTTATACCCCTTATATTCAGCAGTGGCGGAGGTAGAATCTTCAGAGCCAATTAAAACAGATTTGTCAAAACCAGTTTAATCTGAAAACTATTTTTAATGTTCACTACGCAATTAATAAAACATACATAGAACTGACCACAGTGGCTTAAAGTCGATATTAAATTTTAGGAACAGAACAAGACTTACAAAAATGAAAATGAAAAGCTATAATTTATGGTTATTAAACGACAATGCTAGTTGACAAAACACTGACTCATTAAATGATAACTACGTAATGAGTTAGAAAAGAAAGTGGGAAGAAGCGGTCGTGGCCGAATTAAAACACTCTACTAGCGTTTACTGAAATATACCAAGAACGACCTCAGTCAAGACTGACGGTATCCAGACCGAAATTTTAACCCTGGTCCTCCCGAATAAGAAGAAGATACGATAACCATTCTGACGCGAGGGCCTATGTATGTTTGTATTAAGGAAGCTGTAGTTACAGGCTAAAGAGATATTTACATTCTACAATAATTAAAATTTGGCAAAACACGATTTCTTCGGAGAACGAAGATTTATTATTTTGTAATATATTTAACGACGGTCACTTGCCTGCATAATTATTATGGTGAAAGATTCAAGACGAATACCATCGATGGCCCATGTACGCCAAGTATGCACCGGAATATGAGAAATGCATAAAAAAAAATAATTGGGAAACCCGAAGTGTAGACATCGCATGGGAGACGGCAGACCTACGCGTAGGCAAGGCAATATTATCAAAAAGGATTTTAAACAAAAATTCAGAGAGAACATAAAGCAAATTTAACTGGCTCAGGTTAGAATCAAGTGACAGGATCTCGTGAACACGGTAATGAACATTTCAGTATTGTAAATAACGAGAACGCATCGAAACAGGTTTGGGACTGTGTGGCTTCATGCATTGTTAACTTACATGACGTTCAATAAACCCATTGGCAGAGAGGACTAAAGGAAACAAGAGGGTATAGATGAGTTATCCGCCACTGTTCTCAAGCATCCCATTCGTGAGTAGCAGCCATAACATCTCAGTCGACAGAGTTCTAATGCCTAACCAGCCGCTACCTAAGGCCAACGCACATCGCGTGGTCGACCCCAGGGCACCACTGGAAGTTGAGGTCCAGCATGCAAGGACGATACCCGAAGCATGACCTCAGCGGCAGTGGTATGACAATAGGGTTATCTGTAGCTACAAACGTGAGCTTCGTGTCACATGCCGTTGCTCTGGCTGACTTGTAGCTTGTATTCTGCTCCCGCACACAGAACTCAAGGCGCAGATTCCAAAACCGAGGCTCAAAATGCAATAAATTTGGAACTAGCGGCACATAATTTCCGCGTTTCCGACTGACTATTAAAGACACTTGCAACAATACGTACCACCTACTATATAAGTCAGCATTTTGCTCACAGAATGTGTTTATGGGAAATATATGACATCTCAGAATAGACAGCGATTATTCCCTTAAACAGAATTTACCAACTGATCTTTGTAATGGTGATTCATTGTGTTTGCTTTGAGGTAGGTACTGACATTTTAAATATCATTTAGATGAACTTTGTAATTTAGCAGCTCAAGTTATATGACGTCGAATGATAAGGAATTAAAAAGGATACGGTTATGGAGTGGTTGTAACCTAATCTATGGTGTAATCCCGTCATATGTCTGGAATCACTGAGGAAAACAATAGAAGTTCAGTCCGTATAGCTGGTTTGCGGATCTAGATTTTAAAGCGGGACCTCCCAAATACAAATAAAGGTCGTTCAGTTATTTAACAATTGTCTGAACTGTCCTCTTTTTGTTAATATTTTGTTAATCTGCCTTGTGAATTATGAAGTGCAATCCTTCAGCCTGTTTCTGGGTGATGCAACGTGCACATGTACGCTGTATTACCGACGTTACAGAGATGTCTCCATATTCAAGGCGAAGTGACTACCCAGGTATTCGGTAAGTTCACAGGTCGTAGAAGAAAGCACCGTATCATTATTAGAGTAATATTAGACGGAAAGAAAGCAAAAATAAACTCTTAAAATGGAACAGCTGGCCAGAGAGAGAAACGCTCCACGTAATTTGCAAAAGAGTCTGGCTTCTAGGTTAGATTAAGACTTATATAAATAAATAAATTTTCGCCATTAATATAAATGCTCAGTACTTGGACCTCAGGCTTGGTGCACTTTAACTAAGTCGGAAGAATTTTTCTGTTAGTACATAGATTTAGTTCCCAATAATTCGCAAAATAATTGCTAATATCAAAACTAAAGTCCCGCACCATTTAAGTCCTTTTATATAAAATTCAACAAGACTACGTGGAAATCTGTCAAATCGTAATATTTAAGGCTGTAAGCACAGAAACAAACACGACTTATATTCGTATCTGACATTGATAATAATATATTCTTTTAACCACTGTTCCCCACAAACTTAAAACAGCAAAACCTTAAATATGAACTCTGTACCAGAATAAAAGAACAAGTGCACTTGTTTATTTTTGTTCTTTATGTACAGTTGCCCAGTCTTACCTTAAGTCCATAGAAGGTTTAGAAAAACTGTCAGTGTTAGTTCTGCGTTGCGTGATAACGTCTCGTTACTTCTCACAATGTTGCATTATTTCGAGCACATTTCTAGTAAACTGACAGGGATATCGTGAGACAATGGCTAAACTAGAATAAGAAAGATGTTTTGCAAATTAGAAACACAAGTTCCATGCCTATTTAACTTGGATATCTGCTCTTAGAACGTTGTGAAGACAACTTTTATCGTAAAACCTACATACACAATGGCAGTGACAAATCCTACTCTACAATTCGGCCACGTGGAAGTAAAATATCCAACAATCTGACGACTTAAATAAGATAATTTGTAGATGACGTAATAATATTCTGCTGTTGTGTTATGTACATACTAATATTTTAGTATCCTGGCGAGATATAGACCCGGGACCACCGGAATACGAAGCAGCCAGCGTAATTACTGGCACACTACCACTCACTCTGTTGGCCATTCAATTCAACTAAACGCAACGAACAGAGGACGCACGTGTTACCATAATGTTTGCTTAGTTCTTGTATTTCTTTCATTGTGTCTGTTGCTAAAGCATGTAAACAAACGTAGACCTCTATTATTTTTAATGTTGTAGTCTCCTACGCAAGAATAAAATCGACAATAAAACACGATATGTAAGAGTGTCCCTGGAAACAAATATTTGCCAACAACTTACAGTACTGCAGCCGGAGCAGTGCAAACACAGCCCCCCCCCACAACCCACGAAACATGAAGATGATTGAAATGAAAGAGGAAATATCTTATTCCTGTTCCCACTTTGGACTGAAGAGTGATACCTATTTCAAAGAATTCGTTACGAAACAGCAAGATATTTTGGGGTTAAAAATTTGTAAAATAAAAAGTAACTCTATACTTTTGGGCTCTTCTATTGCCCACCTTAATTTATAAATTAATGCATTCATTTATTACAAATTTCCATAGTAAATATCAACTTCAAGAACGACAATTAAGACATAACCTGACGACTTAATATGTCAAGATATTGCAGGAGAAAATAATTTCATTACCCTGAAACATGAAAAACCTTAAGAGAAAACGTGAAAGGTGTTTCTGATGTCAAATTCACAAACACATTGGGGGGGGGGGGTTATTATTTTTCATTTTCTTCGTAATTTTATTTTAAGAAGCAGGCCTTCTCCATGAGATTAAATGGTAAAGAGTTGAAAAAGTAAATTATATCATTTCATAATTTAAAATAACACGAATTATATAGGATTTGAGGTTTTAACGGTGGTGAGTCTAAAGGTGGCTGTCTTCTGGGTCCTTGCTGCCTTCATCGTCAGGGCGATGATGGAGACAGCAAGGACCCCTGCAACGTTCGTAAACTTCTAGCAGACCACACGGCGCTACAACCCAGAAGACAGCCATCTTCATAACACGAATTACTAACTGAAATTAGTCTTGAGATCAACATTTGCGGCTGTGGCAATGCGGAGTCTTCCATCACCACTGAGTTGGTACTTTATTTGAAATACACTCCCGCTCTGGAAGTTAGTAATTTTGTTTACTATCCTCTCGATGTCATTATGCAAAAATGGAATCGCCCTTTATGTGTGCCGGTTAGTACAAACTATATACCAAAATTGCAATGTTATGGTAACAACATGCCCGAAGCATTAATGAATAATAAACATACAAAGTTTTACATTTGACATACATGTTCAATATGCAGAGTATCCAGGTTCGAAACCATTTTCCAAGTATCTGGTCGCACAGGGATCAAGGACACTTCATTTCTAGTTATAATTAATCTCAACTTGTCACCTTCGACAGAAACAGATAACAGCCTATGCAATTAGAGCTTTTGAGGGTAATTCGGCCGAGTGCTGAATGTTTTCCGATGTTTCGACAAACATAGTGGCTGCCACATTCACTGTGCATGATTGCGGGTGCCAGGATGCTCTTACACAGTTCTGATAGTAGTAGAAAATGACTGAAAGGCAGGTGGGTAAACGTTGTACCTGCGGCCCTCCATAATATTCAACATTCATAACTTCTCACCGTATTCTACTCTATAAACAGCAGCAGTTGAAAAATCAAGAGTTGCATAACCAGCGAATTAATATGTAGATCACAGATAACGGTCTCAAATTCTCCGAAGTAGGCTTACATTAAATATTATTTTTATTTCCTCCTTCAGCTGTTCTCTAACCTGTTTCAGTTCAGATCTCAACGTAAAAATTAAATCTTGACAATTTGCTGTAATACGGAAGACGTGCTCGTCGTAAGGACATCACGTACAGAGGACAACGCATTACAGAAAAAAGAACAGACATGGAAAATACAACTGGTTCTACTGTCATTTAAATATTTATTTTTTAATGGTAAATGTGTAAGAAATAAAATAAAGTGCCCAGTCAACGAAAACACTTGGCTCAAATGTTGAAGCACAACCTTATTGGGAGGAGGGGCACCAGAATATGATTCAGGTTTCCGTTGTTTTTCTCAGTCCCTCTATAAGCGTGCTACAATAGGACATTTAAAATATGTAACGATAGCTTCTTTCCAATTTAAAAGTAACCATCCAACCTCAAGACGCAACAAAACTTACGTAGTTGATAACTCTTCGTTAAACAACTTAACAATCAACAAATATTTCCTCGGAATCATTTGTAATCTTCATCGAAACAGTGTTACTTCTTCTACAACACCACACTTTATTCTCTCTTCCTGTTCTACCCTTCTTCTTTTCATCCCTTGTTTGCCCGGAATGGGTGGTGGGAGACAGGACGTTTCCTTTTAATGGCGTTGATTCTTTTGCTCACAATGGGCAGTGAGCGCTTGCCACGGAGGAGGCAGAAAGTTGCCATTGCTACTGGCAGCTGGACGTGACAACCAATTGTTATCTCATCCCGGACAAGACAATAACGATAAATGTGTCACTGGGTGGAGTAGCTCGTTCCTCCCAGTTGATTCAATCCCTAAGTCTCAAGAACAAGAAAATGTTGCCCTTACGACCTCTCGGCAAGTCATTCTTCCATCTCGCCTCATGTATCTCTACCACAGCGGAAATTTCGGTTTATCTACCATTAACCCTACAGTTCCTGGCGGTAAATAACACTTATTTACTTCATTCTATAAGGGATGATCAGGAGATGGTGTTAGGAGAAACAATGAAAATAACTTGCATGAATTAAATGGATTCGCACGTGAGACCAGCACACCAACTTGATTCAAACTGCATTTTATTGTTGAATCATAAACTTATATTACCTAAGTACAACACCGACAACTCAAAATTTGTCGGTATTAAAGTTCGTTTAATAGGAAAGTTAAATTAACTCCTTATTTTATTTTAGGATTAACTGAGAAAAGAGGATTATTCATACAATATAATTAAGCAATTATGGATTATTTGACGAAGCTAGTTCAATTGCATGGGATATATAGCATCGAACGACACGGGTAAATAATCACGAATGGCGAGAAAGTAAATATTTAAAATTAGAAGGCTGTGGCCCATTTAATGTCAGTATCCAGGCACGCGCCTAGGCAGAATAAGAAAAAAACATTGAAAGCCCTTGTCAGAGTAGCCGGTTATTTTGCAGAGATTTTAACGGGGTACCTTCCGAGGGCAGGCTCAGAGACTTACCGCTATAATTTCTGTAGAACGCGGTGCAAGATATAAATTTCTACAGAACTTCCTGCTTCATCCCTATGCAACATTTCTACTAATATACATTTCAATTAACAGAATATTTTAAAGCATGACATCAAAGGTTCCTCTTCACAGATTCTGAGTTAGTAATTAGCTAAGTAATTCTCTAGATTTAATTGGATGCCTCACAATTCATTCACTGAATTTGTAATGAGATCACTTTTACGAAGATCATTATTTGTAACAAAAGATTCATCCTCAAAGGCAGTGGAAATTTCCTTTCAAGAATAAGAACGAAAAGGGACAGACAAGGTGACAGAATACGTATATAACCTCTGTGAGATATAGTAATGATGACAAAGGAACAGTGTTAGGAGGCGACTTTGTCTTATATGTCTATGCACTGAAAGTATTTGTTATAAAACAGGTTTCTACTCCTCAACAACGTGGTACCACTTTTATAGAACGATTAACTCGGTACAAGACCATAAACGTAAGTTCAGTTCTAGCTTAAATCAGAGCAATCATTTACTATAGTCGGCGGAGTAGTTTTTGGCTGGTGGAATATTCAAGGCGAAGGCTAGGAGCGAGTCATTTGTGCCCAAACAAAAGACATACACTGACCGTGCCACGTCAGGTACACGGAGTAGGCCCGTCCGCCAGCTCCACCGGCCAAAAACTACTACGCCGACTTTACGTAGCAGTGAAACTAATTCCCAGACTGAAATCTAATAGTAAAGATGGATATCTTCTTGGTTACAGCTCCACGCAGTGTTAAAGGAATTTACCAACGTTTCAGAGGTCGTTGCTGTCTCCATCATCAGGGCGATGATGGAGGAAAGCGTCAAGAGGACAGTCGATTGTGACAAACAGTGAATATTTCTTAGAAACACACAGATGACCAGCACACGCAATATCGAATGGTATATTAAGTTATCTGTTGTTCCAATTTAACGTATAAGCAATAAATTTAGCATTAATATAAAACAGAAAAGAAGTTACGCATACATTAGCCTTACACACAGTTTGAAGTTTATATAAATTTCATAGAGCCTCTACGAATACTGGGGGATTATGAGAGAGAAGCACCCAATTCTGTCACGAGCATAAATGTTTAAATGATTTAAGATGGTTTCTCGTACTTGGGCGTGAAGAGATACCCCGATGTAGAGCGGATGATTTTGCAGTATAGGGGTAGAGGTCTTAGTAATGTACGTGGCATATTCCATTCAGGATTGTGCCTTATGGCGTAATAATTTCCAACAGACAACGACAAGAATCTGCCCTCATTCTATCTCGAAAAACCATTAACGTCTATACAGTAAAACGCTATTGTGGAAGTGGTTGAATTATAAAACATAACTCTGTGGTTGTTCCTACGTTATATGACTATGCGGTGGTGGCGCGCTGATGGCATAGTTTCTCTAAATATAGTAGGAAGAGGTCAGGGAACGAGTAATCAATGCCTCAATCAAATAATCCACCCTCTCCATTCAACCCTGTATAATTAGTCTTCAGGATTTCACTGTCTGGCTGTCCGCTGATAGTGACATTTTGAACTATCTGCGCGGTATATCCTATAGCCCTAATCGGACGCATGGCGAAGTGAAAATGCAAATGAAATGAAATGAAAATTACTTCAGGGATAGAAATGGGGTATTGGGAAGTTGAGTACAATAGACAATGTTTATTAATGTTTGCGAATTCAATTGTGGTATATGCCAAATACCATTTTGGACCACTCAAGCTGCTATAGAGCGTTATAGTGATGAAAAAAGTCACTGGTGCGTGGAATTACACGAATCAATTTATGGCTCTTGTCCCTAATTATCTGTGTGGGCTTAAGGCTAAATGAAAGCGGTGCAGGATCAAGCTTTTACCCAGAAGGTTTGATTTTATATTTGAACAAAATGTGTAAACACTGTAAGCTAACTTCATATTTTTTAATTATACCAGTAAATATAATACGAAATTTAACATGTAATATAGACATCTGTCTAACGTATGCTCATACGTCGGTAAATTCGTGTGGGGAAAGACGGAAGCCTTATTTTCGTCTCAGGCGGTGAAAGTACGCGGTTTCATAAATTAATCTGTCTTCCCAATTAGAAGTGACGTGTTTCTTAAAATCACAGAGACACTACAAAAATTTAAGTACGGTGAATTAGATGGGCGGAAAGTATGATTTAGTTTAGTCTAGCTTAAATTTGGTTGAGTAATATTATTAAAGGTGATGTTAGAATAGCTTACCTTGGGTTAGATCAGGTTATGTAGGTTAGGTTTGTTATAAAAGGCGAGTAATTACAAGTTATTACCTTCATAATATTAAAATCGGAGAGATACATGCATGACTGACAATAAAAATTACGAGTTTCCTTTCTGTTATCGATTTGAATGATTTCATGAAGAGGTTCCGAATCCACGATCACAACAACAGTCTGAGATTACCAAGTTACGTCCTCTAGTAAAGGAACACTCTACGCATACACTAGAGTTATGGTGATGAAATTACACGCACTGAAGTAATCTTTGTTAAAGGAAGGAGAAATTCTTTGAAAAAGTTCAATTCGTCAGAATATTTACTGTGATCACAAACACTTCAGCCCAGAATTCTTCCAGTTCATATCTAACATCAAATATAATTTCTGAAATATGTTTCCTCCAATTTGTGTAATTTCATTCAATGCAATTTTTGGAACCTTGGCCAAATATTACAGTAACTATTAAAGTTATCGGTTCAAGGAGTATTAAATAGGCGAATATGGAAAACGCATGATAGAAATTAGAAATGCACGAACAATGTTAAACAGAAATCTGAAGGGAGTAGATAAATTGGAAACACAGGCCTTAATATTAATTATGTATCACAGAAGTAGGATATAAGGATCCGACTTGATTCATCTGTCTCAGGATAAGTTTTAGTAGCGGAGTAATGAAAAACTGTAATGATTTTCAAGGTTCCATAAAAGTTGGGTAACTTTCTGATTTCCTGAGCAACTGTTAGCTTCACAAGAAGGCTTCTATACGTTGGAGTTACTATAGCCTCAGTTACAATAGAAAACATGAACCAAGTACGTCGATGTAGAAACTATTCCCGATAACTTGCGAGAATCGAACGGATCGAACAAAGAAGTAGAAAGTTTCCTAGCGAAATTTGCACTCACCGAAGCGCCTCTCTGTAATGTTTAGTAGCCAGATCCAACTGTCCTGTGTCCCTCAGGAAGTTGGCGAAGTTGTAGTGGAGCTTGGCGTTGTGTGGTAGCGCATTCAGACCCGCCCTGGAACACACACACACTGCAATCAGCTCACCACTGCTCGCCCTGTCCAAGTGCCGTGGAGATGAAACACCATTCTTTGACGAAATGCGATGAAGATGATCTCACCTGATGAGCGCCTGTCGGGATGCCCAGTCCTTGTTTCTGGCCACAGTTCGTCCGCAGAACACGACGAGCAGTACGACCCCCGCACACAGCAGCAGAGGTCTCTGGCGCAGAAACGCGCCCCAAAGCAACTGGGCGCCATACACAAGCAGCAGCACCATCCCGAGGCTGGGCAGAGAAACAACGCCTCTGAACTCATTTAAAGGCGAAACGTAATCCTTGTTTTCTGAATAAGTGAAAATTACGACAGTTTTACGTTCGTCCCAATCGAATGTTCCAAGGTAAATACAAACAAGCTTGGCACTCACGGGAAGGCACGAAAGTTTCTCGAGGAACCAGAAGATCCACAGATAATTACGATACACCAAATAAATCTTTCACGAAAGCAACGAGCCGGCTGTGTAATGTGTATTCACCTGGGGATATAGAGCACTCTCTCCGCCACCACGAAGCCCACAGTGACCACGAGGTTGGCTGCTGGTAGAAAAGGCAGCACCAGGAACAGGCCTCCGAGCAGCAAGGGCGGATGCCTCTGTTGCTGCAAATAAGCGAAACACAATTGGACACAGCTGCAGTAAGAACCCTTTTGATTTAATGGTGAATCCCAAGAGAGAAGAGCCGATGATCTATAATTTATAAAACTTTTTTATAGTGATGATAAATAATTGGATACAAACAAATATTATAAAGAAAAAAAGGTGAATTAGAAGACAATACGGAATATGACATATAAATAATAACAACTATTAAATCGAAGATAGCTCTGTTCCTGGTTGTAGCGCCGTGTAGTCTGGTAGAAGTTTACCGACGTTCCACAGGCTTTTGCTGCCTCCATCATCATGGAGACAAGTTTCATCACCCTGATGAGAAGAATATGTGAACTTAAAAGAGAGAGAGAGAGAGAGAGAGAGAGGACGTAGCTCTCGCCTTTCTCCTGCATCTTATTCTTTCTTAAGTAATAATATATTCCTCTTAGTACTTTGTTGTCAATCACTCTCAGTACATGGTCTTATCATAGGGAGAAATACTACGTTCAACACCGATACTGAACAGAAGTTCAGTCCTGTATAGGTTTCAACAATCTCCATCCACGTCCACGTGCTTTTCAACTCTTATTCCACGCGTGTTACAGCAGCTGAAATTGAAGCTGACCACTCAGCTCACTCTAGAATAGGAATGTATAAAGTTTACGTCCATTGCCACATACGTCTTCATGGGGCGGAGCTTCGGTACAGAGGCACTTTTTATCACTTTGAAATTTCTGAGTTACGTAGCCATTTCAATCTGAAATGGAATTTTAAAATCTCTTTGTCACTGACAGCGAAGGATTTTTAATAACAAGGCAACGGTTTTATGCAACACTGCAACACAAAGGTCATACGACGCACTGAGAGTTCCGAAGTCTGACGATTTCTAATTAAAATAAAAGATAATGGGGAATGGATTATAACCTTTCTTTCTAAGAAGCTGAAACATTTCGAAATTATTCGATCACGTGATCGGAATGTCATAGCCAATCATGAACGACAACTTCAAAGTCAAATCTGTATTTCTCGCTGCCACCGTCTCTTCAGATTCCTTTTATTAACATTAAGCTTAATTATTTCATTTCCTCTCTCTGTTTAACCTCTCTTTTGTTTTTATCTCACTCTGCTTCTAATCAAGGCTGCACTCAGCCTGTAATTTTCTCTGCACAACCCCTTTTATTCCCATCATACAGGTTCCTCCATCCCACCTGGTTAGCATTCACCCGTAATCAGTCGAAACAAGCCGCAGAACTTTCCCTCTTTGTTCCATGTCACACCGCAACAAAACAGAATCTTGTTTGCATACGGTTCCTCTCCTAACAGAATAAGATACATTTGAAGCAGTGGGAAGACAAATGCATTCACGTATTCGTAATAAGAGAAAGTTGAGCTTTCTTGAAATAACAGAAGCTTAGTCTTTGTTTGCTCAAGCCTTTTCGCGGGATAAATAACGCGAAATTTCAAGTCGCCAAAATACCCTGTGCATTAACACGTTCATTAAAAGGCGTCGAAGAAAGCGGATTTATTTTTAGAGCCCCGAATAGTGAGGGGGGGGGGATAGGTTTTTACCTTCAGAACTACGTAGTGCCCGACTCTGGCTCAAATGTAGCCTCTTATCTCATCGTACTCGCATTAAATGTTGACGTTCTAAATTTGGAACATAATCATAGTACACTATAGCCGAAGTGAATACGGACAGAGATCCCACCACAAATCCGCTAATTGCGTAGGGTTGTAAGGAGGGGCGGTTTTGATTGCCACGGGGACGGCTGGTCGACCAGTCTGGCATTCTACTGTAGGTACTAGTCAATATGTACATCTCTAGCTTGAACAGGCACTCTGTCTATGCAAAGAGGCTGCTGAGGATTGGATGGTGAAATTCTGCACAGATTTCATGTACGGGCCTGGTTAATTGTTGCCACTTGTGGCGAATAATTTCATGGAGCAGCGAAACAAGCAAAATTATAACCACAAAACAATAGGCCTACACAGGTAATCATTTACAGTTTCCTAATTTACTCAACGTAGTACAGTCCTTGAGAAATTTGGTAATTCAGGTAGATAATGAAAAACTTGATTCATTTTACGGAATCCGAAGTTAGATTAACCCAGTCCAAAACCATCCCACGCTATTTACTCAGATTCCATTTTAATATTATCCTCAAGTTTACACCAATGTTTATTTTTTAATTTCATGTTACTACGATAAGAAAAGTCCGTGAATTATAATATTTTATAGTAACTCTGACTGCTTATACTCAGGAGAGAACAAATGTTCCAATAAAGCAAATTTCGCTGTGATACGGATGTGTTGCAGGTAGGGGTAACCGCGACAGTGGGGGTTAGTGTCAGGAAGACGACGGGGGTCTAACGGAAAGGCATGCGGATGTACGTTTCCCTCTTGGAGTCAACACCACCATAATCACCGTAATTACACCCTTCGGCCTGCCTTCATATTTATCCCATCCCACCCGACCGACAAAATGGAGTAGACCAACCCCTGTACTCGCTACCCAACTTCCCCAGACATCGACCGAACTTTTTCTGCATTTTGATGAGAATTTACATGTCGCTCGTTTGCTTTATCGGCACATATTTAAACGCTATTTTTTTTATTTATGGTGTGATCTCAAGATGCTAAATTGTCCCATTTAGCTTCAAATAAGTAGACGTAATTCTGAATAACAATGTTTACAATAAAACTAGGAGAAGCTTCTGAAAAGATTGTTAAATAAGATGACAGAGATTTACGTACCTGAATAAAGAACATTTCTGTACGAAACACTTTTCATGAGACATGAATTGTAACACAGCACGAAGCCACCGCCTATAGGTTGAATTTCTAGAAATTTGGTATTCCTTCGTTCCTCTGATATCTATGCCTTCAATTGTCCTGAGTTTTGAATCTACGGGCCACAAAACTCGACAATCCTGTGGGTCCAATTGACATTTTATTCAAGTATAAGAACCATGTTTTTACTATTAACAGCCACAATACGGAAATTTCACACATAGTTCTTTGGCGTTTTACCTCGTTTTAATACTATTTTCTAAAGAGTAAGAGGACTCAAAGCTTATTTCCGGTTTGAAAATAAAACAAATATTTTAAAAGAATGTAAGTGACTCAGGAATAAATTTAAACGTTGCTGAGACGATGTGTGCAGCAGCTCGGTCTCCTGAGACCAAAGGAGATGCTGTCTTTCCTTAGTAGCTTAGAACGAAGGAAAATCCTTCGAAACGTCATTTTGTTTACATTATCAAAATTTAAATTGATGTTGAAATTAAAGGCATTTGGTAAAATTATAGCTTTTAAGGGTGTATTTACAAAGAATATTGGAAACCACTCTTTGTTACCAGCCAGAGTTATGTAAATTCTTTAGGTTGTACGAAATTATTTATGTTTTAATACGACTGCGTTACGTGGTACTAAGAAAGTTTTCGTTACTTTGACCTTCTTGCTCTAAGTACCTTCATTAAACTGAACTTTATTTAATAGTGCCTAGCAAAGACATTTTGTTACAGATAGTTTCGTAAAGTGGGGTATAATAACCGCCCTTCCAATCTGAAATTAATGAACACCATCTGATATATCACAGAGACCATTGTAGTACAACAAACAGTGCGTCGTTAGTCAAAGCCAATTAAATGAAGCACCGGTTTTGGAACCTTCACAGTGAACTTGAATAGGACACGAGAGTAGAGGCAGCAGTTCCATGGCAGTAAACTCATCATCTATCCAGCGGGCCAACTTGTCCTCTTCTCTTGTATGTATAATTCAACTCAAGTTAGCACCAACTCCAGAACATCAAAGACAAGAAGACTTTGGGTTCAGCTTTCTTGTGCTCACGCCTTCTACCAAAGTTTCTTCCCCCTTCGGCTTCATTCTTCTTTCTCGTGTTATGTAATCCACTTAATTCATCGTACCGTCGGCATAAGATGGAAGACACATAGAAAAGGCTACAAATATAAAAACTGCAAAATTTTACAAATTCTGATTCTACATGATGACCGTCCAGAATGTAAATTATAAACTAAATTAAATTCAGTGACTCTCTTTCATCTTACGGATTTAATTAATTATATGTAGCTATAGTTTATTGTGTGTATATTAAACATTTTAGAAGTACGAAAAACCAGAATCTGTAGTGGACGAATTTTTTAAATGTTAAAGTATTTGGATTCAACATGTCGACCACATTCAAAGAAACGTATCTCCTAGACCGGTGGTATTCAACCTGGGGTACGCGAAGACATCCTAGGGGGTACGTGAAATTTAAAAAAAACATTATTTTATGGTAAACACTGAATAATCAGTAATTTAATTTATTTTAGATGTAGATTATATACTATGCATAACTTGAATTACACACCAACAACTTTGGGGGTACGAAATTGAAGAGAAATTATATCTGGGGGTACGCGAACAAAAAAAGGTTGAATACCACTGTCCTAGACTATTAAAAAAATTACAGAGCACATGGATTAAGAAACAAAGGATGACCTTTGACCCTTTAAAGTCCTCAAATCATACACAAACTGGATTATCTTTATCCTGATCTGCAAACTTTTATATTTTACGATACTTACACGTCACTGTTTGTTACCTGGAAAGTGCGTATTGGGTGCAGACCTCTTCCTTCGCCTTCTCTTTCTCAGACACCTTCTTACTTAGAGCACAGTAATTATGGAGGTGGTCCCGAAACATCAAGCTAACCAAAGTGGTAATTACGGAATGCACGCCACTGATACAAAGTCGGGCTGGCTGCTTCCATACAGTAGTTCTGTCACTACTGCTGTGCTCTCTCAGTATCGATCCTCAACGTCCACTGCAGCAGCCAGAAGGCAAGGGAAAGCATGGGGAAACACGCGCACACACATTGCTCATCTGCTGACCACACATACCCCATCCTCACATAGTCGACAGGAGTCAAAGTGGAACGGAATCCCTACCGCTTATAAAACCGATGCTCAGGAAGGTTGAATGCAATGTTCTCGCCCATAAACGAGCAAAGGAAGGCACGCAGTAACGTAACATACACGAACCTGTGGCGATTCTGTGTCATATCGAGAATTCCTATTTGAAATGTATTTAAACACGTTTAAACAACGATAATTTAGTCCCCTAGTAACAAACTATATCAATTAATTAAATGAAAACACGTGGATTTTCTACAATGCGGCCGGTATCAGGGCCCTCAAACGACCACAAGTTCCATCCTTTCTACAATCCTCATACCACACATTTCTAAGATCTACTTTAATAATATCGTCAAATCTGCTTCGCGGTTAAGCAAGCAGACGTCTTAGAGGACGTTTTCTACATTCATATTCTATGTGCATCACTTATTTAGCCACATTCGAACTGACGAGAGAAAAGTATTAAGCAGAAACGAAAAAAAAAATCCCAAAACTTTCTTTCACTTTAACAATAATAATTACTGTCTGATATTTACGTGTTTAGGCACAATTTCAATCTGGCACTTATTCCTATATTGTAAAATTTGTCTTCGAAGATTTCCAATCAGCAACGTAACAAATCTGACGTACGTAGCTTCTATTCTTCATCTGTCTTAGTTCCCACTTCGACTTCCAAAACATGAACCAGATTCATGTAGATTTTGTAGTATTAGTGACATGTTTATTCAATTATAGTTTTCAAAATGTCCTTTCATTAGTGTAACTGTTATATTATAACGGTAACTCTACAACCCTAAATAGGAATCAGCAACATTTCAATAATACAACACACACCACCGAGTAACCTCAAATTATGTAAAATATAAACGTGAGGAAAATAGATAAGTGAAGTCATAGCTAGGATAAAAACAGGCATTTGGTATTAGGACGAGCGACAAAATCACCAAACTTTTGAGTTCTGAAGATAGAGGCTACTTATATCCCTGTTTAAGAATAACGTAACTGGCACCTAAGATGAAGCTTGAAGCAGTTAGTAAAATTATACTTCAAAAGTTGTAACCCCTTTTCTACAGAAAGCGGTCCCGGTATACTAACTCTCTCGTATTACAAGTTTAATTCCAAGGATTTAAAGCCGCTAATATGGACGTGCACAACTGAGCATGATATGAAGCTAGTTTCTGTCAACCTTCCAACTTACTGACCTATTTACCCTAAGACACATTTTAATCCTGCAGAGCAGCATTTCTCAACCTATGATACGCGATACCACTGGTGGTACGCGAACTAAGTAATGTAATCAAAAGATAATATTAACATAAATAAATTTTCCCTGAACGCACTTGGTTAGTGGTACAATCAGTGCGTTAAACTAGAATTAGTGGTACGCCAGCGAAAAAGGGGTGAGAACCCCTGCTTTAGAGGACGAGTCTCATCTGGATAGTATTCGACAACGCGGTTCTTGAATACTACAAAAGAATTAGAACATCATTAACATATTTTTGATTTTTAACATTGTTTAGGAAAACCTTGCTGTTTATTTTCAAAATGAAACGAAACCCCATAAAGACGGTACGCGGACAGACTGTACAGTTATTGTACGTAAAATCAGGTGGTAATTTAAAAAAAATAAATAATTAGAAGATTAATTTTATCCACCCCTCTTCATCTCTAACTAGCTAACTCGGTAATGCCATGGAGCAGAGTGATTCTTGAGGAGCTTGTAGTACGATCAGGTAATCATGAAATTTACTACTTTTGTGGAACATGAATTTCCATTTCGGTGTCCACACAAACGCCACCAGCCCCTATTCCGGGTCAGCCGGATCAAATCGGCGATCTCCAGCATTAATTCCCTAAAAACCATTTTAATATCATCCTTTCATTAACGCCAAGGTCTTTCGAGTGACCTCTTATCTCAGCCCGCTTCTCTTCAACTCAGTATTTCTCCCACTAAAACGTCTCCCTCTTCTGAGCTGCTTACACAACCTACGACGACCATTTTGGTCTATTTCATTTACCTTGCAATATTAGAAACGAGGGAAACCATCCTGGACACAGAGTGGAGTGGAGATACTTTGCCAAATTGTATTTTCGAGTGCCTTACCTCGAAGTCGGCGATGCCCCTGTAAGCGACTAGGATGCAGCATCCGAAGAAGAGACAAGTGGCGATGTTCCTGGAGTCTGCGAGAGAGGTGACGAGCGACACGGAGCCCATCTGCCAGTCGTGACTGAGCGTGGCCGGGCACAACAGCAACCAGCAGTTGAACGCCGCAAGGTAGCAGAACGTCAGGAATCTGCAAGACCGACAGTGATACTGTGAGGATAAAGATCATTACGAGAAAACGTGAGGGAATACACACAGATTATGGTGCAGCCACGATGAACCGCGGCTAGTGGTTAATGTCAATAGCCCAGGCCGATTAACGATCCTCCAATTAAAGTGCAACCAAACACAATGCACTTTCAATCTCAACTGTAATGCTACTGCATGAGAGAAACGACATTAAGAAGAGAGATTTCAGGATCTCACGGTGGTAAGTATCAAGATGATTGTAATCAAAAAATACAAATTTTGGCAACAGTACGACTTTTATTGTCAAAGAAAGGCTATAAGTCAGAACGGACATATTCACGGTAACAAAATTCAAAAGGAAGTTCCCTTCTTCAAGATCAATTTTAAGACAAAGATAGTCACTATGCTTATTCAAGAAGTTCCCATAATTTAATGAATAATAACATTGATTACAGTAATTGCAATAGTGGACTGTATGTTAAACCACCCGAATTCTTGATCACATTATACGTATTTAAGAATCTCAGTTACAGATAAGTTTTTCACATTTATTCAGGGTTTGTTACTAAAACATTGTACCCCTCAATTTTTTTCAGGCATACGACAGACTCTGATCATGTTAAACGATAAATTATAGTTGCCATAAATTAATAATTTTTCCTTAATCTGATGACCGTAAAATATTTGGCAAAGAGTACAATATATGAACCTATTTTCGATGCTGGTATTCTGGGCTGTAACGCCATGTGAACTCGTAAGAATGTACCATAGTTTCGGAGGAACATTGCTTGAAGCTTCAAGCACCCGCACTACAACTTTCGGGTGGAATGCATGAATGCGACGAGATGCTGCCTCGTGTCCTGGAGACATCTTTAGCCACAGTGTCACCACAACCTCAGCACCACGCAGCTCACGATGTGGTGTCTCACATCTTACCCTCGGTGGAGCGAAGTCCTGTTAGCTGCCCGTAAAGATGTTACTTTCCTTAGCGACAAAACGCCAAGGTTTGATTTTGAAGAGATATTTTTTACAGATCGGCAAAATTTATCTTATGAAAGATCTTTGTTAAAATGTATAAGACGTTGCCATGTGTTTCTAGCTTTAAAAATGCCACATACTGCACTAAATTTCAGGCACAGAATTAAACACGATTTCGAATAAACTGGTCTCACCCAGGGCTAAATTTCACAAATAATTTTAAGAATAATAACTGATCAACTCCTTGTACAAAATTTGGTTTCAGTATAGCGAGCTTCCGCATAAAACTTGTACCTCCTGGAATATTTCCTGGACAAAAACATGGACATATTGTTCAAGTTCTGGTTTGATGTCTTTGACAACCACCGACACATCTTTTTATCCTTCTGTCCTTCACGTCAGTGGGTATTAAGTTCAAACCACATCTTACGTCTGCTTTTCTTTTGTTTTGTTTTGGAACTGAAGAGGTTTGATATCGTATAGCCCATCCACAGGTAGACGGACTGACATGCCCTCTCTTACATTTGCTGACGTTGCTAGTACATACTTTTCATCTTATTATTTTCCTCTTCTCCGCTTTTACCTTTAGCACACCCCAAAATATTACGTCAGCAATTTCTGTCTCCTCAGTAACCTTTCGTTATGTTTTTCACCACAAATGTCAGGAAAAGAAAATGTAGTTTTGGATCTGATATTGAAATAAATATAGTAAAACTTGAAGCTGGCTGTATTCTGGGATGTTGCGTCACTTAGCGTTTTAGAAAGTGGCCGGTGTCTGAGGAGTTTAATCCCCTTTATCATCAAGACCCTGAAGATGGAGTCAGTAAACTGCTCTGTAACATCGGTCAATATCCACCAGATTGCAAGGCGAAACATCCCAGAACACAACCGTCTTCATGCGCGTTGCCGTAGAACCTGAAATACTACGTACCATAAATTAATTACTGGTTCTGAGACAATCATTCTGACATATAAGCCTATTTGGCAGTTTACTGTGAAAAAGATGCAACTTGCAATTATAAAGTTTACAGTTAAACAGTTTACTTTTTAAAAAGTAAATTCAATTTCGGATTACGTTTCATGCATATACATAGTTTTATTACCTTGCTTTACCGAGTGGCGGCTTGACAGGTTACAATATGTTGATGGTGACGCTCTGGCGCGTGCAATAACACTGAAAGCACCCGTACACTCAACCTCCCCCATCCCATATTACCTAGCTCAACTGCAGTATCATGTAACCAATTTTTAAAGTGCAATCCCATTAACGAGAATACGTATTGAGGATATTACATTGAATTTGTATTAACAACAACATTCGATACTATCGTCAAGGAAATTCTCAGTACAGCTACCAACTTCTGTTCTATCATGCATGTAACATTATAACGTTAACGTAGGTAGTCGTTTTGACACCAGGCTTAATGTAATATAATCTTTTAAGCAAGGCCGTTTTATACGTTAAGCAGTGTTAAAAGGCTGTTTAAATTCAACTGAAAATTATTTCTATCTTACTTTCCCTTACTCTTTGCACATTTATCCTCTCCCAACCTTTTAACGAATTATATTTTCCCTTCCTTTAATTTGTCTGTTCTATCGTCATTCTTTTCCCCCATCTCTTCTCTTCTTTATCGACTTTGTCCTTTTCCCTTCAAAATATGTAGTAACAGAAAAAACAACATTGAAAATAAAAGTCGAGAGCCGAGTTAAATTATTTGAATGTTTCCCGCGAAGTCTCCTCCCATTTAAATAACGTGGAAGCAAGCATGAAATCATGAACACATGTTAGATAGGTAGGCATATCATTGAAGTACAATAATAAATACATTTTATTTTAAAATTACTTTTCTTACTCACGCTAGAAAATATAAAACAATCTTTAAACGAAGTAATTAATTTAAAGACGGATAAATTCATTAAACAACGTTATATAAATGATCTTTTTAATGGATAAGCGATGTGTTTCCTTTCAGATAAGAACTGAATTTTGTAAATATTACGTAGACGAGCTTCGGTTTCAAAGGTTTAATTTTATTTTCCCATATCTTTCTCATTCTTCCAAGCGAGCTAGACTGACAATGGGTAATAGTTTCGACAAGCTTTTGCAATAGGTCCTATTTATCAAAATCGCAGATATGAATTTTAAATTTCCTCTTCCAGCAATTTCATTTGTGTCAGTTTTTCAGTTTGGCGGTAGAAATATTAATTTTACCGGAATTCACTCCTGATTCCAGTACACTGTTTGGTCTAACATCCGGTATGAATGCGTAAAAAATTCACTTATCTTTGATAAGTGTCGTCTCCATAAAAGTCTTGGCCTTGTAACGTTACGCGTGGGTACAACCGTTTGTACCTAAATTGAAACCGATTTACGAGTAGTGTCGTCGAGTTACTTGTGGTTCAAAATCAGACCCTGACAAGAAGACTTATAGTTTCTAGATTATGGACAATTACAAGCGGATAAATGACGTAAATACAGTTAATGTTCTAACACTGAAATTGTATGTTAAAAAAATATCCTTACCAAAATTGCAGTGTATAATTCGGTATCCAATAACCACCATCTACAAATATATAAACACGAATACTTGCAGTAATCGAAAGTCACTTTAACAAACTAAAAACTGAAACACTGATAAAAATGTGACAAAATTAAAATTAAAACAATTAACACTGTAATAAAAGGATAATATAGTAGATCGAAACTCGTTATGGACAATTTGTAATAATGATCATGATATATCAAAGTTTCATAAATATTTACTAATCCAATAATACCCGGAAAACACACGAACTCAATCGGAATTCCAGGCAATATTGGAGATGAGATGAGATTCGTACTAGGGGTCTCCAGAATAATACGAAGCAGGGGAACTATCCAATACACCATGGGAGAAGAAATGGTAGCATCAAACTCTCATTATCCAGATGCAGCCAAACTTTCCGACGATACTTAACAGTAATTTCTTTTGAACACACTAAGCCTGTAGTCCTCATTCCAAAGTTCGTCTCCATAGAGACCTGGCATCTTTTGAGACCGATAGACAATTTAGATCTAGACACAACAATGGCAGGTTTCTCAGTGGACATGGCATCACATTATATGAAAGAGGAGAATGGACTACATTCAGGGCGCGTTTATAAAAAGACAGCTGAATATCACAAAAGAGGGAGACGATATACATTCGAGGAATAAATAGGATGAATGATGGCTGGTATAAACAAGGACGACCGTCCAGCGGTTTGGAAAGAAAACTGGTTGTATGTTATGACGCGGTAGTACATAACACAAGCCTAGTAATACCACTGGAATAGGATGCGGGTGATAACACTGTGTCATGAACTTCCCTCCACAATATTCGCACAATGGTTATATACGCTTATATGTATAACGATAAACGATTTATAGGAATATCTTGTCTTTCAGATTTTGAATACATTGTCTATTTTTTTTTATTTTGTATGAGAAACTCATGGGGTGAGTTGTAAATTTAGTACAGAGCTTCTCCTGCAAAATCCTGCGATGGAAGAATTGCCCATTCTTTCGTAGAACCCGAAGATTCCTGACAAAGTTATCAACAACATCTCGCTTCTGGACCGCAGAAGTAGCCAGCTGGATTCAGTCCAGAACCCGACATTTTTTTTATTTAAGATGTATTTACTCACCGATACATTCCTAGGTGTCTGAAGTGTTCTCTTTGTTTCAGGTTTTACAATTATCATTTCTGTAAAATTTCTCATCCTTTATTATTCATAGCCCAAAGTTACAGCTTCTAGCTAGATTTTACATTGATGAGTAGTTACCCCAGCCAGAATTCGAAATTGGGATTCCAGCACCATTAATATCTGAAGGGAATCCGTGTCCGAAAACGTACGGTACGTCAAAGTTTCACCGTCAGAAATTTTCACTGGCAGGAATTTGCTTCTATTATAACATAACATTATGTTACTCTTCATTTGCCCTAACGTAATCGTACCATCATTCGACTTTAAATAAATCATAAAATACATACAGTGTCATTAAATAAGTAATATATCAACCTTTAGCAAAGGATGTCATTTAGTAGAGCAGTTATACGACTTGTGCAACGTTTTGTACTGAACGTTCTGATATACAAGCAGGGAGACAGTTGCTTTCCTCGTCCATTCCGAACCACCACGCCCCCTCACCTGTTAGTGTGACGAACAGAAAAGGTTACGAGCGGAATGCAATAAAGACCATGTGAAAGTTCAAACAAACAAAAGATCGATATCACATTAATGGCCCAGCATTAACCATTACTTTCATATTCCTTCTGCAAACGAATTATCGTTCTGTGGCATGATAAATCTACCTCGGCACTGAGAACGATTTAGAAAATATCCTACAGAACACTGTAAACATTTTAGATAAATCCGTTTTACGACATATACAGTCTAATTATTTTGTAGAGGCCACTAATTTCTGGCTGCGCATAAGTCTAGTCGAGTCAGTTCCAATAGACTTACTTACACCTTGGTTGTACCGTTCAGTTTGCTGACGCATGCGTGGAAAACAGGTCGATTGTGAGGATATCAGCAGTAGAAGGATAAGAGGGAATATACTAAAAGAAACAATAATAATAATAATAAGTGACAAAAATATCAATTTTTAACTTATTTACAAGCAATAAAAATATTATAAACCGAGTTCAATTTGATTCTACGAACATCTACACACGAGCCCAACACGATAACCAATAAAAATAAATCTTACTGTCGGATTATAAATTAAAACGTAAGATTTGTGAGGCTGATATTCTTTGCAGTAGAAAAGTAGTTTAAATGAGTTCTGACCGGAAACACTTGGTTTGTAACGTATGATATAATTTGGCACTGCCTTTTAAATTCAGTATAATGACCTGAAATTTGTTTTTTCAAAATAATTTCTCCATCTGCAGAGACGCTTGTTAATGCACACAGATCTAAAATAAAACGAATCAGACCTTGAAATATTAACGTTACTCTCTGTTGAATACCGAACCGGACTGAATTTAGAACAAAGTTTAGCTTGACTGCTGAAGTGAGGGGAGAGAGAAAACGAGGAAGGTTGGGGCTAAATAATCATTACCGGAGCTCCTCTAATGTTGCATGTCACGCGAACAATCAAGTCTATGAAACTGAGGTTAGTAGCAGCTAGCTGGAGATCGATGGAAACCGTAACATCTGCAATCAAAACTAAGGCTTGTGGTCTGACATATCAGCAGTTATGCCAAGATACCCGTGGCTAGAACAACAGCATAATTACCATTAAGAGAGAATTAGCTAAATAAACGAGCTTTCTTTCAGAATTTTATGTCATTGCTAGCTAACACTGTCATCAAGTGTTGTCGTTCGGATAATCAGATCAACGGTACGCAATGATCCCGACAAATTTTAGTCAGAAAATTTTAAGCAAAGAAACCAGTTGGGAGAACTATTTGTAGATTAAGGACAAGAGTGTGAGGGCATTGACTGAATTCAACTGGTTGAGGATATGCTTTTGTGAACACGATCATGTTCAGCGAAGTCAGTTGTCTCCCTTGAAGGCACTTTCTCCGCACAGGAAAGGGTCTAGTATTTGTTATACTCTTAACTATGTATATTATAACAGTGTTTGCCTGTAATTGGCTATATTATACTCAAAACGGGAAGCGTTTGATTGATCTATTATAAATATTCATTTATATATTTAGTTTAGTTTGTTTGTTTTTGTATATGTATTTATTATCATTGTTTGCCTGTCTGAATTATTATTAATGGCGGTTTGATAGCTGAATACGATTTTCTGTAACTCAGTAAGAATTAATGTTACGTTGGGAACTCGTATTAAAACACAAACCTTAAGTAGCAACACTACCACTGTGTTTCAGGCAACCGGCCTTAAAATAATATGTCTCGTTACGTATTATTTTATTTATTTATTTATTTAGTGTTCTGTCTGACGACAGGTCCATATGAACAGGATCCTTCCATCCTTTTCTCGGACTGGGACCTGTTCATATACGTTCTTGGCAGATGATCCAAAAGTGGTTTGCCAT
>NW_019059954.1:71913-92155 GCF_000696155.1 Zootermopsis nevadensis | reverse complement strand
TTGCCTTCTTCTGTGTGTGAATGGGGTAATTGTTGGGATGCCACGGAGAAACCGGGGAAGCCCCCGGAGGAAAACTCCGTGTTGCCTAGACCACGGCCTTGCCCAACACAAGTTATAAATTCGGGCACCGCCCGGAATCGAACCCGAGACCCCAGGATTACAAGGCCAGCGTTCTAACCGCTAGACCACCGTGGCTAGCGTTACGTATTAACACAATGAAAATACTTAAGACAAAATTTAATAAATGTGGATCATATTTTCATAATTCTTCTTATCTACCATCTTACAGTTTTGTACCAACACCTGTGGTCTCTCTTTGAGCATTTATTCTCCATCGAAGTAAACAGAAGGGCCACTGTTCTGAACATTTCTAAGGCAAAACAGCGTAAAAGTGAATAAATGAGATTAACGTTATTCGATTACACACCCGTTCTCTACATACGTTATTTCACTACGAGTGTGCAGCATAATGTGATTTCTGCACTTTTGCTATCCGCGATTAATATCATTATTATGGGGCGCATCAGTATGCTATCGGCGGCCAAATTTTAAAGCGTCGAAACCTCTCCAGGCTTATCAGGAAATCTGATACAGACTATAAACTTTACATCAAAGAATTCTAGCGCTAATTTAACATCAAAGTGGCGATTATTATAATTTTTATTTCACGTCTATTCGTTGTGAGCGGCGATTCGGAGAACCCAACCCCCGTGTATAACGAGAGTTATCTGTAATAAGTATAAACCAGTTTGATCTATTAGTATCATAAAGGGAGACAAAAATGCAATTGCCAAATAGAGTGATATTATAGAATAACGATGCGTGTATCCTGTGAAAAATGTAGGATCTAACACGTTTCGGTACCATGTTAAAGCCACATTTTAAAACCATTATCGAAATTAACTCACTAAAGAATGATTTTCATTTGAGTACATTACACATATTTTTTCGGCGAGTAGTATTAGGACGAGCCCCCAGGGAGAAATGGCACTGTTAACCTTTCGTGACATGGCATTTGCAATCGACTGTGCGAGGTCCAAACTACATCCTGCCATCAATTTTATGCATACCCTTCCACCCCCTATCTCTTTCACGTCGCCCAAAGTTATACAACCCCCAGCGGTCAAGCTCCCTAACGTTTCTGGGCGGCTAACCGGACAGTGCTGCCAGCCACAAACGCCCATTTTTCAGACATATTCTTTCATTTAACCTTCTCATTAGATCTCTTTCAAAATTACGCAATTCAATTCAATTCGTCGATCTTGTTCGATGTGTCAACTCCTAATGAGCGACAATGATTTTAGAGATTTATATTTTATCAACTTTTTAAACACTGTACTTGCAAGAAAGAAATAATAACTATATAATTACACTTAACTCCGAGCAGATGCCGACATCAGAAAGAAACAGTCACTCAACTTGTCAAGAAATTTCCTGACATTCAAAAGACCCGGCCACTGGACTTCAACATGCAAGATGAATCCACGAAGGCTCTCCACACATCTCACATTTATACAACATATACACTTCACTTTCCAAACTACTGATGAATTTCGACGATACTTCGTATGACAGATAATAATTAATCGATTGTCTGCCTGATGTAACTTTTGTTCATATCCATCAATTACGTTACTACTTCGTTGAAAATACAAAACGTGTATTATTCTAATCCTGACTGCTTATTACCGATATTAAAGTTCGGGACATCAAAATAAAATACGCTGAACACTCATTACTTTTTAGTTTTAATCTAAATATATATTGAAGTCTGTATTACCCAGTCTGTTCCAGATTTTAACTATTACAATAAATTATTTAGTTCTTAATACCACATAACGAATAGCCACGGTGGCCTTGTAATCCTGGGGTCTCGGGTTCGATTCCCGGCGGTGCCCGAATTTATAACTTGTGTTGGGCAAGGCCGTGGTCTAGGCAACACGGAGTTTTCCTCCGGGGGCTTCTTCCCCGGTTTCTCCGTGGCATCCCAACAATTACTCCATTCACACACAGAAGAAGGCAATGGCAAACCACTTCTGGATCATCTGCCAAGAACGTATATGAACAGGTCCCAGTCCGAGAAAAGGATCCTGTTCATATGGACCTGTCGTCAGACAGGAAGAAAAGAAAAGAAAAAGAAAAAAAAAACAAACATAACGACACTTTTTCTGAACAGAATTTATGATAATGTACAATTGCATCTGTTGGGCGTATGATATAGCGACAGATTATGGTAATTATATTTTTAAAATCGTTATATGCAATTAGTCTGCAAGTACATATATTTTAAATAACGCGTCACTTATGCACTTATATCATTCCCAAGCGAATCACATAAACTTAAAATCGTGAACGTATTGCAACTGCGTCAAACGTGTTCTTTACTTAAACATTCATTTTCTGGGAGAAATAAAATTTGAAGTTCACTGTAAAAAAAAAAAAAAAAAAAAAAAAAAAAAAAGTGGGTGGAGTAATGAAGTGAGGCTAACCTGACATGTCGACAGGGGTGGAAAGCTGCTGGGTTGTCCTGGTTCGAGAATTTGGGGAGCGATCCTTGCAGCAACGCCAGTCGAAACACCAACAACAGGCTTAACTGCAAACAAGAAACAAAAATGTGTTACGGTTACACGTTTCAAACTCTGGAACTTTAACTAGAACCAATGCATATTCATACGGGCGAATAAATCGTTAATCTGGACGCAGCGTCGCGTAACTTGTATTTGAAGCAAAAGATAATCCACGCAAGATAAACGATGCGAAATCGAAGGCCCGTACTGAGTGGAACAAAAAACCTATTTTCTTTATTGAGATACAACACAAAACACGGCTTCCCATTGCTTCCATCAGCTGGTCTTCATGTGTGCTTCAATTATTTGCCTGCCTACACAGCTATAGGCAAAGATGGATCTAAACAAATCTGTGCCAGAAACTTTGAAATAAACATGAGAGAATCATGCATGAAATTACAGCAATATTATGGAAATCAAATTGTTTACTTTGTAATAAACGGAATACATTTTCAGCAGGGCACAGATGTACTATAAAAGCACAGATAAAAACTTAATGTAAATCAATATTATGCTGGATATTGTACACTGGCTAAAATACATTTTGTATCACGACGTTTCGGTAGATGTCTCTATTCCCGTCTTTAGTAAATGTCGCTATACTGATAATTAATATACAAATTTAACGATAAAGGATTTTCGTGACGGTAGTTGACACTTAAAATTATTCATTGTTAGGACTTTAAAATCACGACGTTTCGGAGAATGGTTCTGTCACCGTCTTCAGGTGAGAGGTACCTACTCTGTTGGGTCCCTTAGATATAGCTAGTCTCTGTCACTGGACAATAATACAATAATATAACAATAACACTGGATATCGTCCAGTGACAGAGATTAGCTCTAAGGGACCCAACAGAGTAGGTACCTCTCACCTGAAGACGGAGACAGAACCAGCCTCCGAAACGTGATTTTAAAGAACAGACGATGGAAAAAGTCCTGACAATGAATAATTTTAAGTATTAATATACTAGCCGAGTATTCAAGACAGCCCGGGTTGAATCCAAATTGTAGCCATTAAACTCATATTCAAATTCGACCCGAAATTTTCACTGATTCTCTTAATCAAAATTGTGGATAGGTGTCATTTTTGCTTACTCACTTAATCGGTTTCGAGAAGTTGAAAGATCAACTGAACAATTTTATAAGCAAGCATCCTTTAGCGAAGATTACATCTATGAAACGTCAGATGGGCGCAATTGTTCTGTAGAGTCATATCCAGTAAATTATCACTATATTTTTGCACCGATTTTGCGATTACATGAACCGAAAAATGTAACACGCATAGTTACAGAGCCATAACTAAGCACGTTTAGTTAAACAACTGTCATTGGACAAAACTTTTTAGTCTACTAGATAAACTGCCTTCGTGATAAATTCTTTTAGAAATATTTCCTACGAACACATTTTTCTCGGGATATTGGCCGTGTAACATAGCTGTCATAAAAACTGATGCCTCGGAAAATATCGCAGCGTATACCTGAGGTTTACTGACATCACCACATCCCAGGGAAACACAGCCACTGGAATAGCGCCAGATCGCTCGAAACTGTACGAAATGTTGGCTTTTTTATCTAACAGGTTATACGTTCTTTTGGGGGGGAGCACTGAAGTTAAGTATAACTAAATTCGGGTAAAAATTATACGGATTCATCCACCAAGAATGTATCTCAAATTAGTCTACGTGTAGAAATGAAGAAATTGTTCGAAGTTTTTTGTGGTGACTAAATGCGCAGAAATTTTCTTAGGCAATCAGCCAGCGTCGATACGGAATAAAAATCACAAGACTCGGAGACGCTAGCCCAGTGACATGAACACTACAAGACGATGGCAAGACACAGGGACCATGAATTTAATGTCGACTTCCAACAACAATGTTGTTGCAGGCTCATGATGAAAACGGATGAGATGGGAGAGGCATGTAGCAAGAATGGTTGGGATGAGAAATGCTTACAGAATTTTAGTCGAAATACCTACTTGGAAGACTTAAGTTTAGGTGACATGATAAATATTTTTTTTCCATAAAGGAGTGACATCTGGGCCTGTGGTCTATGTCATGTCTCACAACAGGATCCAGTTGTGAGCTTTTGTGAACAATGTAATGAACCTTCCGGTCCATAAAGGACGGGAAATTTCTGGATCATCTGATTGGCTGTGAGCTTTACCAGACGGCTGTTATATTATTAATGTTTGGATATCGGCTCATATATAATGGCTACTTATTACATTAAACATAATCAACCCCAAAACGTAAGAACTAAATTTAATACAAATTTAGATATGCAATTAACACATTTCAGTGAGTACATCCCGTGAAATAGGCCACAGAATTTACTTCGCGCAAAATTTGGTGGTTATACCAGACTCATGATAGTGTTAACCGGTGTAACGCTTGATAATGAGGTTTAGATAAAGCTAGGAGAGCTTTCTCCCTGACACCCACGCAGAGCATTCTGCTTGCAACCGATAGCTCTGCTCACGTCAATTCGCACAAAAAATTCCCGATGATCGTTACCCGAGCAATAAACGTTCAATAAAATACACGCTGTGCTACTTCGATATGACGTAATTAATTACACAATTTATTTGTCTGGTGAAAAAGACTCCGACATGCAAAGTGATAAAAACTAGATATTAAATACTAATATCCTACAGTATAATCAGCTTTAGGATACGAATTCAGATTAAACACGAAAAGGTTTTTACGATCTTCTAGGCAGATAAAGTTTCGGAGCTACATAATGCCTCCAGCTTCAGGATAGAAGCCTCCGAAATGTTGGTACCTATCTGCTAGTCCACATCGCCAAGGCTAAAATCTCAAATCTCATATAATTGAAGCAGTGTTTCTCTTAGCACACTGTCAATAATATGCATAGATAAATAGAATCAGTTTTATGACAGTTAACATTGAAATTCATCAGAATATCAAAATTACTGTCGCATCTCACAACCAGTTTCTGAGCTTCCAATTATTTTTATGCCATATTCGGTCCAGCATATGAATATTTTTACAAATGCAAAGCTCGTTATTTTATGACATATTTACGTAACGTACGGACGGAAAAATAACAATAACTGACATACTGTATATTTACAGCTTACTCAAATACAAATATATCTTAACAATACAGCAGAAAATGTTACGTAACATATATGCAAACTCTGAATGCTAGAGCAGATTATGATCACATTAAAAACTCTCACATATACATCCTCGATATTTAAAAAACAATTATTTTACTAAGTCAGGAACACATCTCATTCTGTTCCTTACAAAATCAGTCCAATTCATTAATTTATGTGCTTTGAAATAGCAAATAATAATAATTTCTACGTACTCGAGACAAACCATGCCTCTGAAGTACATAGTGCAGCAGCTATTTCCGAAATACTTTTTGTTTTTCATATGTGTTACATGTATTATATAGTTTTATTGTGAGGGATAACTATATATTTTCCATTTATTATTATTATTATTATTATTATTGTCATCGTCATCATAATCATTATCATTATCCTATTGTTATTATATCAAGATATGTTAACCAAAATGTATCAGACGGACAAAATAAGGACGCTTGTCATTTGTTTCATTCTCCGATCAACCCATGCGAGCGGCCAGAATCCCTTCACTTAAACATTACTTGGTCATGACACGCGACCCATAAACAGTTAACCACATAATGACACAACTAACCTAATGGTCGGAGAGCGAAGTGTCCGATCATATCTCCACTGCTGTTCCTGACTGTGGCGATCAGTAAACTCGTCACCCACTACAACCACCACCACATCACATGTTGATACAAGCGTCCTCTATATTCACCGCTACAGGAAAGTTCATTCCCTAACACCAATTGGTTGGTTTAAATAAATTTCAAAACCATTTCGACATTCCCTCTTCTCCTGTTCCATATTTTCCTAGTTCTAAGCGATACCTAATGACAGACATGCAATGTTTTACAACGCTTGATATGATTTTGATTGATTCTTTAGCACATACTATTTACATTTGACATTAATACCATAAATCATAACAAATATATTGGTTTAAAACGTAATGAAAACTTAAATTAATTTTCTGACAGTAGTACATCGCAGAACCTAACCTGACCCAGTTATATCAATGACTTATACATCTAGCTTCGCGTAAAAAAATATAGGCCACTTCCGGGTACTTTTTTTTTTTAAATTTTGGATCGAGAAGACGAATATAGACAGGGAAAATACTGTCGAGATTCAGTTATTAAAGTAAAGTAAACATCTGTACAACGCTAGAACTAATTACAAGTTATCTGAGAGACGATTTGCATTCGGTATATCCTCGTTACATACATGATCACTTATAAAACCTTAATGTAAGTGAGAGGTTAATATTATAATGGATCTCACAGAAAAGCAGCTTAATAGATGAAGTAGATTATGTCTTAGTGTAGATTCAAGAGTTATGCTTCTTTCGGGTACCATAAGCGCACGGAATTTCTTTGCCAGATGAGAAAACATCAATTTACCATAGATGAACTTGCACCATTAAGTTACTAAAGTAAAGTTTGTCCCACTATACGCCATGTAGGCGTTTGGGGTGAGTGGAGGTACAGCTCCTCTCTTACTTGACCTCGGCACTAGGTGGGGGTGAGTGGTCAGCATCACGCCCCGGCCGGCTTTACCCCCGGTAAAGGACCCCGAGGACCCCGGTACCCATTGTGGAGGAGGCTGGGTGGGCCCCAGAGCCGGTCTGGACGCAGAGGCCAGAGGAAAAATCCTCTGGTCGGGGATCGAACCCCGGACGTCCAGCCCGTAGCTAGTCACTATACTGACTGAGCTATCCCGGGTCATACCATTAAGTTAGTAGATAGAGTTATCACCTTACATGTTTTAATATTAAAGACTTGTAACTTAGTAACGGTAGGCGTTTCTAAACTCTGTAACAGTGGCTCTTCCTAATTCCATCTCCCCTCAATTTCGACGTTAGCCTGTTTATATTTGTTAATGTTACTTCATGGTATATGATTACGTAATATATACCAAGCACTCTAATTATATACTGCACATACATTTTAGACGTCCACCAGTGTGACAGGGTAAATTATACTTCCGTGTCAGGGGAAATTTACGTCTTATTACACGGCATAAACGTAAAATGTTTCACGTTCTACTGCAAAGGTAACACATTATCTCGATCTATCGGGGCACTAATGCGAGCGGCCACTACAAGCCACACGAGCTCTTCCTGTTGTATTATATCACATACGGAAGGGAAATTAATTATTGAGAAGCTGACAGTTATTCAGGTAGTCAACTATCTACCATTTCCGGAATTCGGTACAATATTGAGTGGATTCGTTTTTGTGAATTCTCATTGGCAGTGGTACACGTCTCTTCTTTACTTAATTATCATAATTATCGTATATTACGTAAGGTATCGGTACGTTATCCCCGTGTTTGATTAAACATTACGCCACGAAGACGTATGGAGCGTGGAGGAGGCAATAAGTCCACGACTGTAATCTTGAGACTTGCGGAGTCAGGAAGTGGGGTGAATCTAACAATAAGATGGAGTACATAAAGCCAATGATATGAAAACCCCATCGTAATATAAGAAATCCTGACTTCACCTTTATAATGGAATTATACAAACGAAACACGATATGTAATCGGATATTTTCTGATAGATGGTAATGTCATTCTTCTGTCTTCAAGCGTAATGAATTTTGAAGTACTGTCAGCTGATGTGCGTTAGGTGAAAATGTGCCTGTTTGTTACGCTATACGAAATGGCTGAACCACTCATTCATAATAATTTTTGATATTTTGGATTATAACAGGATTTAAATTGCATTGCCTAAGAAGGTCAACAAATGTTAAGCTCAGTTATATATTCCACTATCTTTACGGAAATAAATCGTAACTTACGTCAAAGGAATCGATATTTTCGTTCATACTGTTGATTTATTCCAAATTTAAGGTCATGGTTATTACATAAAAGCAGCCAATCCACCGTCAGTATTAAACAGAAACCTTGCTGTTTTGAAGTTCCAATATCACATTCTTGCAACAATAAATTCAATATTTATCACAAAACAATAAAACATGTTTTAATCATCAAGGCATAAGACACACACTTAAATATTATATTTATATAATACACATTGCATATTAAACATACTATCCGTTCATTTCTCTTTCTCATTTCTTCCATACGAGATACATACATACAACGTGTTTTTACCTATTTGAAAAGCAAATTTCCAATTAGTAATGTATTATTATTAAAATAATGATGCTTCATAAGACAAATTTACAATCAGAAAGAAACAACTTTACGTGAAACAATATTTTATGCTTTTACCAATCCTTGATATACGCAGTGCATTCAGTTTTTCAGACAGTGTATATAAATTGTAATCATATAACATATAAATCAGTTCTGAAGCGAGAAGTTCATACATGTATTGCACGCTGAATTTACTGAAGTGTAAAAAATTACAAATCATAGTGTCGTATCGGGCGGAACACTCGCGGAACACGGCAGCACTGTGGTTGCAACGATCGACAATGGATTATACTCGAATACTGCTGAAATATTAATTTAATTTACGCGTAAATGCACTGATTAATTAAACTTTCATACAAATTACAAATTTAATGGATACTAAGTGTTTGTGGTTTTGTTACGATCGAAATATAGATTTAGGCGGTATTATAGCATTTCAATAAACGAATTTTCATTTCTATTAATATAATAAAACACTGTTTGTAGTGGGCCGACTATAGAACACAACAACAGAAACGTTATTCTCTAGTTTACAACAGACGTTTTAAGGTGTAGGATTCTCTAGTTAGAGCTCATATATTCTCCAAAACACTTTCTTTTTCATTCTGTATACCACATTGTTCTTGATTTCACTTCTTGCAAATATCAACAGATTATCAGAAAAGTATTACTATAGTTGAGGTGGTGTCTTATTGTAACTGAAACTGCCAGCAAGCCTATGATAGTCCCTACGATCCATATACGCATTATTCTCCTATCAATTCTGTTATCTGAACGTTTTTAGATTACGATCTGCACCCACTTTTGATTTATTCCATGCGTGCTACATGCCACGCCCATAACAGTGGGTAGGGGAAGGATATGCGGTATTTTGGCCGAACAACCTGAATAAAAGAAACCGCTTGGGAGAGGTAGTAGAAGACAAAGGATAATATTAAAATTATCTTAAAGAAATGTAACGCGACGTTGTGAAACAGGCTTATCTCCTTTGGGATAAGAACCAGTGGCGAACTGTTTTGTATTTACCCACCTGTGTACTGTATCCCAACACACCACGTCTCCACCAAGACATGCTTCTCTGAACCAATTTACTTTCATGATGGAGTAAAAAAAATCACATTTTTTTTTAAATATTCCAGAATACTTACCAGTATTTTGCTTTAGATATATTTTATCTTAATGCCACAGGATATAGTATCATTATTCGATTCCCCAGCTCACAAATAATAAAAACCAGTCTTAAAGTATAAAATATTTGCGTGAAATGGGACCGAGTTGAAGTTGGATACACTGACGACGTTTCAGAGATTGTAAATGTCTCAGTCTTCAACTCAGGCCTGCAAATAAAGTTGTACCATTATTATCGACAGGGATCAGAGGGTACCCATTTTGATATGCAGAGATATTTACGATTTCCGAAACGAAGACGTATGTTTCCTGGGTTGTAGCGCCGTGTAGTCTGGAAGTAGGAGTTTACCGACTATTCAGCAATGCTTACTACCGCCATCATGAGCACGATCAACAAGACTACACTTTTCAACACCATAACGTCAGCCATCTTCATGTATTGTTACATTTCAGGGCAATCATTTACTCTCTGACACTAAGTCACTACGTCACTTAAGATTAGGACCAACTGTACCTATCACTAAAATGCTAAGTTCATTACATTTTCAGTATCACTAAGTCAGTATGTGGATTACACAATGCGATTTTTTCTCGAGAACCAGTTCCAAAAGAAAATGCGTGGAATTTGGATTGAGTAAACAAGTCGCTTTATGGGCCATCCGATGTTATGGGTTTGACTGTCAGATAAGGGTAGTCTGCTAGAGCAGTGTTTGCTATGCGGTTGGACAGCCCGAAGTAGGATACGGGTAATGGCGGGACATGACGAATAATTTAGTGCTGTTTTCTGCTCTACTTCTCGTCTTTCATATTCCCACGAGTTGGGTCGTACATCGGGAAGGGCTACGTTTTAGGGCCTACCGTCACAGACATAGGTTGTAGGGAATTACAGGAGCTTCGGTCCGAAATCCCCTGCTGTCCAACCAAGAAAAATGTCGGGGTGGACGTTTCCAAATACGTTTATAATTGTATGATTTGAGGTTTTCACAGGGGTGAGTATGAAGAATTTTATCTACTGGGTTGTTGCAAATTCATCGCCCTGATGACGGAGGCAGTATGACCTCCGAAACGTTGGTTAACATCGACCAGACTACACAGCGTAACAATCCAGAAGACAGAAATCTTCATATTCATCACCCTGATGACGGAGGCAGTATGACCTCCGAAACGTTGGTTAACATCGACCAGACTACACAGCGTAACAATCCAGAAGACAGAAATCTTCATATTCATCACCCTGATGACGGAGGCAGTATGACCTCCGAAACGTTGGTTAACATCGACCAGACTACACAGCGTAACAATCCAGAAGACAGAAATCTTCATATTCATCACCCTGATGACGGAGGCAGTATGACCTCCGAAACGTTGGTTAACATCGACCAGACTACACAGCGTAACAATCCAGAAGACAGAAATCTTCATATTCATCACCCTGATGACGGAGGCAGTATGACCTCCGAAACGTTGGTTAACATCGACCAGACTACACAGCGTAACAACCCAGAAGACAGAAATCTTCACGTTTATAATTTCTTTTCCAACTTACCCGAGTTACATAAGTTTGTTCAATAAAGAACATAAAATGAAAATTAAAGAAAAGGGTAAATATGATTGTTTTATGCGATGTTGTATCATTAAATTTCGAAAAAATAGATCGACGTTCCATCATGAGGGAAACGATCACATGACGCAACATTCAGGAAGACAGTGGCCTTCATACTCACCATCTCCAGAACGTGAATATCATACAAAGAGAATTTAGAATCGCCCATAATTTTAATTGAAAAATACGAATAAAATTTACAACACATTACATGTTTAAGCAACGACATTTACATGTTTTGAACGTATTAAAATGTAGGTCTGTATGAGACTATTCTATATGCGGGTTTTATAACTTGAAGCAAAGAGGAAATGTTATCTCGTTCATGTGTGTGTTTATCCACGGTAAGTCAGACGTAATTTTCTAATATGAAGCACTAGGAATAACACGGATTCTTAAATGAAGGGTAAGAATGAACCACCTGAAAAACTACATTGCGTCACAACCCAGCATACCACAATATTATTAAGCTATTTTATTACTTCGGTAGAATATAATTTATGAAAAACCCGTATGAAGGACAGGCGTTTCGCTAGCTTCGTATTTTTAGGATGAAGTGTACTTACCGACATGAGGACTTTCGCCGCTCTTCTCGAGAAATGCAAAGTCTCTTCATTCCACCTGACTTCTAAAAGGCTCCTATAAACACACAAGAAAGCGAAAGCACAATTAGGTCCACACTATAAAATATATCAGGAGAGGAAAAATAGTCTCGAACTTGCGTACCAAGATTACATGTAAATTACCTGCAACATAGTTTAAGCGAACAAAGAAAGAACAAATGAAGTCGTATGTTTTATGGTCGAACGATAGAAGAGGCGGTAAGAACTTGGAGTCTTCATCAGGCTGCACAGTAAGAGTGGTGTACAGCTGCCGGAAGGAAATTAACCTTTTGAAAACCAATTCCCATATCGATTATTCAGATTAGTTTTGCAAGTCGAGATTGTATTCTGGAGGTACCCGATTCAAATATCGACTGTGCTAGACTATCCTCAATAAAGACCGCGGTAATGTGGATTTTGAAGCGGTGTAGTAGGTAGTTACTAACGTTACAGAGAAATGAATTATCTCTCTTATCATGGCAGGAGATGAAAGTGACACGTTCCTCCAAGACACACAGGGAGATTGCATGGCGCACCGATATCGCCCTGAAGTTCTCAAACTTCGTTATATATCCGAAATAACGGTAAATATATGGAACGTCGGAAAAAGATCTGATATTTGAGGTGTTCACGGAGTGAAGATATTACTATGGTATTCGGGGTTGTGACGCCACTGTAAGATCACAGTAACAATATTATGGCCTAAATCTGCCTCTGAAGATTGAAAAAAACCAATGAAAACATAGACTCCGTTCTTAGAATCTAACTTTAAATATACCGCCAAATAAATATAACCCACAACAATCTATGCGATACATTACATAACTATCTCCCAACATACAATTACGTACCTCGATATATTTCACATACTCGTTTTTGGTTCATTACGCGTGCTGCATTTCCCGCCAATCTCATTACCACTGTTATCACAGTTCGAAGAATCTCAGAAAAAAGCGAAAATTACGAATTTCTTTGTATGCAATTTTCTCCGCCCACTTACAAACGTTTCTTTCCATGCACAAATATATTCTCAAATGACTGCTTATTAATTATATAACGATAAAATTTCATTTGTTCTTCTTGCTACCAAAATCACACCTTACAAAGACCAGTTAGTAATTCTAAAACTTTTCTTGTAACAGAGGCTAATACAATATTCGAACCTAATTAATAATTCTGTGAACCTTCAGTGGGTCTACCTAGTTTCATCGTATTTTGTACTCGTGACTGACTCAAGCGTATTTACGTAAGCCATTATAATATTCGGAGAATAAATTCTGTCAAACAAAATTACATAGATAATATAAATCACAAATTTGTCGAGACACGCACCGACAAATATTCGCGATATTTCTGCTGCGCTAGTAGATACGGATGACATATTACGTCAATACCACTGCCAACAGAACCACCAATGTTCCTGTAACTGGAATTTCGAATTCTCTCTTTATAGGAATGTGGTTAAAGTATTGGAAATTTAATATCCCCCCCACCCCTCCACCCAACCGACACGTAACAGGAATGCTCCAGAGTCGACGGTGTTCATTGTTCCAATATTATTCGCGAGTAAAAGAACACAGACACATGCAATGAGCAGTATTTATGCAGCTCTAAAAGGCACACAAAAACCAATAAATTAAGAAATGCATAAAGTGTACTAGCAAATAGTTCATAAATACACAAGGCGTTAATGAAGCAACAAGAAGTGCCGGCAACTTTCCATGTTTTTGGCATCAGGTCCCTTTACAAGTCATGGGAACTTCCTGTGTAAGCTTCAACTAAAGAAGTATTCTACTGGATCAACAACTTTTTTGAAGAACTGTAGTACCTAATTTAACCAAAATCTTTCGGTAGTTTAAAATGAACACGTAACATATACTCATATACATGATCTACCCACAATGCGTTTATTTTATGTAGTTTATCCAAAATAATATATACGTCTTTTGAAGTTATAATGTCTTTCTGTATACTTGTGTTTAAAGAAACTATTTATAAAATAACAGTACCACAGTTCAATTTTTCATCTCAAAGAAAAAGTATCTTCTATTACATATCACAAGATTGTTTATACGTGTACTGGGGAGCCAGAACTTTTTCTGTGTAATAAAGTCGAGATGTACCGGAAATTATAAGAGAGAATGGTCTTCAGTAAATAAATTCTTTACGCGTATCCCTCAACAAGGAACAGAGCAGTGTGGCTGTTGACTCCGTTTTGCTGGGCTAAGGTATCAGGATAAAATATTAAGTGGGGTAGCTACGTTCAGCTCGGGCCGTAAGACGGTGTAATTGAAATTCTTGGTTGTTGGCTTGTGTAAAGGTGAACCTGGGGCAGAACAAAACAAATGACTAATAAATGTGCTGAAGAAGAAAGGGAGAGAATTTGCTGATCTAGTTACTTAACAGGGCTACATGCTTACAGACGGAAGGTATTCCCTATTTACGGAAAATTCACGTGTACTGTCAAAAGGACAAAAGCTTTTATGTCTTAAAATAAGAAATACAGATACTTAATGAGGTCTACAGAATGATATCTCAGCCGATGTTATACTGAATGGTTAAGAGAACTGAGTTATTCCACTGTGTAGTATCTTCCATCAATGTTCTATTTGCTTAGCCTGCCAACAAATTCCCTGCATTTAAGATACCGGAAATTTAATTTCCGTGTCGACAAAAGCCCACCACTGGACCCCATTCAGACTATAATTTCTTCATTTGTATTCTCATGTCCTATTTGTGTGCGAATATCATCACTTAATCTTTCAATGCTCTGAAAATAGAGGCACACGTTCCTCCGAAACGTTGGTATCTTCCTACAATTCCATATGTCATTACTACCTAGACGACTAACATTGGCATCGTCATGGCTGTGAAAACCTCAAATCTCTAATCGTTGTGTTGTCATGAGTAAAAGAGCGACAGGTGTATATTTCGGTAGATCCGAAACAGTGTATTCAAGAATCCATTTAAAAAGAAAAAGAGTTACAGAACGGAGGAATAAAGGAAAGTGACATCGAGGGAGAGAATTAAATAAAGAAACAAATATAAAAACTTGTAAAAGAATAACTGACAAACAATAGTGCAAACCGTCACGATTGATCGGAATTCTGTTAATCGGGTGAAAGCAAAGAAATAAAGTACGAAGTGTATTCTAGGAGATCGTCGGCCAGAATCTTAAAGAACGACTAAGTCTTTAATGTCGGAAGTTGCTACGTGTAAATACGGGGATAGGACTGAAGTGAGTCACTGCAGTTTGTTATATTACAAAGAAATGTGATTACTACATTTATTTCTGTATTCTCACAAATGGGTCAACAATTCCTTTGGCAATTCTTAAAATATGTAATTCACATGGAATATAACGTTTTAAACATTCATGTCTACTGACCTTCTGATGAAGTGCCAAGATCTGTAGAGGTCGTACGTGAGGTTGACCAACATAACGGTGACACCCGTCTCCTTGGCCAGCATTGATAGGCCACCCAGCACGGCACTCAACAACACGGAGACAGACCCAGGTCCTCCACTGTGCCTGGAACAATCAGAAGTATTAGTGGTCTTTCACATAACATACCAACCAGTCTGGCAGAAAGAAATTTGTTTACCGAACCAACTTCAAAAACTGTCAGAAAAATTTCTCATTTCGCGACTATCTGTGGAATCGCAGGCAAGAATAATAACCAAGGTAGCCTAGGGATTCCCCACCATGCCGCTTCCGAGACCAGAAACGAATGCAGATCCTCACCTATATTAATAGTTCTTGTTTTCAGTTTTTAACCAGAATGAAATGGGTATTCAAATTTTTGGTAATTTTTTCAAACGTAAAATTTCATGAATATCCTTTTTCTTGTTAATTCGGACAGACGAAAAGACAAAGAAGGTGATCCAAATTGGTTATTTTCTTTAATTTGTAGTTTCGAACGCTCTTCAGAATAAAGAAGAATTCATTATTAATATTCACCGGACATCAAAACTTCTATACCATCTATCTCTGGTGTGATGTATTTATTTGTATTATTAAATTATTTGTATTTAATGATCTAAAATACCAACAAAATTCAGTAATATGTACACATTTGCAATTTGTTCATTTTTATCTACTTGCTACTAGCTAGTCTAATTGTTATAATAGTTTTTACGACGTCGGATTATAAACTGATTTTATGCAGTGACAATGACAATTATTAGTCTCGTTTCTAGCTATTCCTTTGCAAAATAATATACTGAATGACAATTACGTAAATAACAGAACAATAAGTAGTTGAAAATGTTCAATCCCCAAAGCTAATTGCTCTAAAACATGATAAACACTAACACAGAACAACAACATAAATTAAATTAGTTGCCTGTATTACAAAAAGCATACACAAATAGATGTAAATGTGTTTAAATTCAACACGGAATTCTACAAAAAACAGTGAAATTTTTTTCAAGTTCAGAATTTACACCGACACGTGTGGAATTATTCTTAACACAAAAATAAAAGTTTACTTTGAGAAAGTAATTAAAACAAGGACTGGCAAAAATAATGTATAACACTGAAAGCTCTATAATATCTTTTATTATATTAACAGGTTATATCCAGTGGCATAAAGCAGCTCTATTTTTGTATTTACAATTTTTATATTGCATGTTTAAGTGAGTTAGTACGTTTACAACCATGGCATACTAAACCTATAATAAAATTTATTCATCGCCTACTTTATTTAAGATATCAAGTTTAAAGTGTAGCTTCATTACTCGTAATTTATTAAAACTTAATTTCAGCAATATACAAGATTACACGGTAACTTAAATTTATGATCAAGATTGTCTCAAATGGGGTCAAACTAATTTTCTAAAGATATTATAAAATTTAAGATCAGTTAAGTACCGCCTGTTACTAGTAAACTTATATTACAGGTTTTAAACACATCAACACGAATAGCATACAAAATTCAACAATCGAAACGCAACTGTTAATTTGTTATAGCTTCGAGACACAAGACATTCTGTATGTCTATAATAATGATTATGATAATTGTGACGATAATGGCAAGACGTAAGTACCGCGAACAAAGTTGTCATAAAGATGAACGTGAATTGCCGCCTTTAAAGTCATTACCAGTTTAAATTTTCCGTACTAATTGGATTCATGCTCAGAGAGAGGGAGAGTTTGCTCGTGCAAGTCACCGACTACGATACGGGAAGACACATTTCGGAGCGGAACGCAGAGTTAATAATCGCATCAAGACGTAGAAGCAGTGTTTGGCGCTGTAAGGTGGTTAGGTACGGTGGCAACAGCTTCACGGCGAGATCAAGTAAATAATTTCCGATGCTGCAATTCTTGTACACTTTACAGATTCGACGACAGGAAAGGGTTTTGTAATGCAGAAGCATTTTGAAGATGGTTGTCTTCTGGGATGTCGCGCCTGAATCATCAGGGCGATCGCCATGATGATGAATGTAGCAATGACCTCTGAAAACGTCGGTAAACTTCGATCAGACTACATGGCGCAACATCCCAGAAGACAGCCATCTTCAGTCTCACAGCCGTGAAATATTAAAATCCTACAGAAGCATTTTATCTGTTAACTGGCAGGGTAAGAATTTGTTGTTAACATACCAAAGCATTCAGTCTGGAATGTTTGTTTTTAAGACGTAAAAAAAAAAATATTCGTGAGTATCCTGTTTATAGCGTACTTGTTCCTGTGGGGTAACGAAGGAAATATAGTCAAGAATTTAGCATAAATTTTTCACGCCAGACTCACAAGTAATTCGAAGAAGTGACGATTGTGATAATTTAAAATGACGTTGTAGGTACATTACCTTAATAGTTTTGGGTGAGTAGCAAGTACTTTTAGAGGAATGTTATTTTGTATTATTTTTTGGAATGCGTCCTCTGAAACGTCGGTAAGTTACTAGAAGACTACATGATACAATATCCATTTTAAGGGTTTCTGCATATCTGTCTACGTAAAAATAAATAGTTTAACATATTTTTCCACTGCTACTACTTGTAGTCGATGAAACAGATGTTGCAATTCTTTAACCCTTCTCCCCCCTCTGTTTAATAAGTGGGATAATCTCTATATGAATTCTATAAACTTCCACACTCTGTACGTACTGCAGTCAATTTTCTATAGTTTTAAATCTTTCCTTTATGGTGAATTCACCGAGGATCTGTCTCACAATTTCCTTTCTTACAACGCCCCGGAGAGTCGACGTTTTCAATCCTCTTAAAAAGAGCATTTCCGGAACTTGGATAACGTTTAGTTTCCTATTCCCATCTTCCACATCAATATAAAAATCTCGGAGAAGACATCGCTTTGTTTTCTGGATTTCTTCAACGTTTTATATTCGAGAGATAATCTCAGGGAGCATTCGATCATATCAACTATAAAGACGGGTTTAGTTCTGATTGCGTTTTTCCTGTTAATGATACAAAACTGGGCTGGGGTTGCTAATCTCTACTGCTAGCAGGAGAATTGTTTATATACGATTATATCAATACAAATATTTTACACTATAATTAAAATATTAAACTAATTCTTTTGTATAATTTGTTCAGAGAGGAGCTACCTTGTTACATTCTGTCACTATACATCAAACAATAGAAGGAAACGATCATATCATGGATACACTAATTCAGGAGCTGGAACAGGAAGTTTATTAAGATTAATCCACGAGGATGAAGACACTTCATTCCACATCAAAAGAATACAATCAATAAAACCTACATTTAATATCACAGAGTAAACTAACGTACACCCCACAATGTCATATCCAATTTCTGCATATTACGTATTAATGTTAAGCTCCCATTTATAAACAGAGTTTCCAAATTGTACATTCTCTTTAGGCTTCATGGCTATAACGTAGGCGTTTGTTCATTTTCATAATTTTTACGCGAATACACGTCCTACCTTCTCACAAAATTCCATTATTCCCTTATCAGATTCCTCTATTTCTCTGTCCCTGAAACGTCGGTTTCGTCTTTTAACCATTTGATGCGGCTGATCGCCAGAGAAGATGTTATTGAGTTACGTCGCCACGAAAGCTTCAAATATCCTATATTTCTGTTCTGTAAGCTAGTATTATTATACAATACACATTACGTAAGAAATATTTACAATTTTTGTGACATAGGTCATTCATGGCCCAATTATAGTTTACTAAGAAGAAGCAATGCTGCGAAGAGGGACGCCGCCAGACGGTAATATAAAGACAAAAAGACGGAAAACTGCAGTTTGGAACTGCCAAGTGGAACTTCTTGTATGTATATACATTAAGTAAGTTAAACTTCGAACGCCTTTTGTAACTAAATTAAGAGCCAAATTTGAAGTGGCTTATATAGTACATCGAGAATAAGAAGGAAGTCTCAAACTACGACTTGAAATATATTTTGCCACTTCCAAACACATCTTCCATCTTTGTTGAATTGCATCCTTACACTGCCATCAAGATTTCACCTCCAGAAAGTTTTACAGATAACAAGATTACTGCTCTCCATCAGGAAAAATAAGATTAATCGATTGTTAAGTTCGAGTCGACTTGTGTGTCAAAAAGATCGACGCCTAAGAACAGAGAGAGAAAGAGAGAAGAAAGAAAGCTTTTGTCTTAAGTCAAAGTTTTCAAAGATTTTGTGATCTACTACTTCTTGGACGTATCCCTTTGAGCTACACAAAATCTTCTCTCGTTATAGCAATGTTCTTCGGTACAGATAAATAAGTCAGCCATGGAAGATTGATGACCAAGAATTTCAAGTTTTCATACAGCAAATTTCTGCATTACCTCCTTTACACACGAGGAGCGTGGTTAGAGGCTCAAATATGGCAGCGCCCGTAACTGGCAATCTTCGAGGGAATTTAATTTTTTTAACAAGCCTTGAAGTCGGAACAGGCCACAGGCCTAAACCGTGAAGTTGAAGAATACCTCCTTTCGGAGTACCTATGTGAAAGGATGTGAGAACGTTTAGTATCAAACCCCACTTTTAACAGGGACTTCGCAAAATGAACGAGATTGAGAATTCTTTTAAAAAATAACTGTTTTTATGACCTGTAAGACTGGAAACAAGTACTGTTTGCTGATTT